>VMBQ01004656.1:77094-87838 GCA_007657795.1 Dreissena rostriformis
GATATGTTTCAAAATATATAATTTTTTATCCACTTTTCATTCTGCTCCTTGAGCAATACAATGATTAAGGGCTATTGCATGGCCAATCTTAGTATTCCAAGTATACTGACAAAACATTGTCCTTATTTCAGGACTAGCCTGGACTCATGTACACATACCAAGTGTGCCTTTTGCATAAACAACAGTTACGGAAAGTGGGGTTACTGTGCTCAACAGTTATGAAAATGGGGGTTAATTTTCGAATTTTGATGCATATAGTGCGATTGCCTTTTGGAAGCATCCTGGTGTCCAGGCAAGGGAAACTATGATGGTTCTTGAGTCCACCTTTCCATGAAAACTGCTGAGAAAACCTTATATATGACCTAAAAATACACAAACAATGAGCCGTGTCAATCGTAAACAACCAGGAACTTGCGTATTAAGTCTTCAATAACTTTTTTAATATTGATAATGCAGCTGCAGGATTTATACCGAGGTTGAAAAGCTATCAGTATCACATCTTGCGCGTAAGCATAATGTCGAATAAGTATGGTAAATGTACAAACCTTTCCAAAGTTCAGGCGAAAAAATCGAAATATCAGCCGTTGGCCGCCATTTTGAACAATAGTTAATATTGTTCTCACTTACGCCACAACAGTAACTTGCGAACGATCTACCCCCTGATTATATGAGCATTTATCAAATGCGTTGGATCTAGCTTAAAGTGGATTAAATTTGTTGGATGGACACCAGCATTAGATTTTGCACCTGCTCGTTTACCTCTGAATTTCAAAAGATTGCGTTTGTTCAATGAAGGAAGAGTTGCTTCACTTGATATTATAAATCTTCCGGGTATATATCTATAATCCAATAATTGGTCTCTATTGTACTGTTTCACAGTACATGGGTTAGCCATTACTCAAAGGTCGCGGTGGTGTAGTGGATGAGGTGTCCGCCTAGCGATCGGGAGTTCGTGGGTTCGCTCCCTTCTCGGGGAGCGTTCTCATTATCTCCTCCATAGGCACCAAGTACTGGTTCTTCCCAGGAAACGGACTCGACAGTGTCCATATCTGCCTACAATAGGCCTTCCTGTGATAGTCAGCAATTGACTGTAGGAAGAACGAAGTAGAAGTACTCCAGTTGAGCTGTTGTTAACACAAAATGGTGTAATCACTAAACGGTTTCTCCCAAAATTGTCAATATTTAATTGTTTTTCATCAAAGTTACTCATTCAAGTAAAGAACATTCCACACACTAATTTATGTAGCATGTTTAACACAACCTCATAAAAAAGTATGCCAAATATCATAATCCCAGAATCTTTAGTTTCTGACAAATAATTTAAAACAGCAGAGCTAAGAAACACTAAATCGGAAAGGCTTGTTAACATCGTTTTCTTACATTAACCAATTCCTATTATTTTACAGTATGTCTCAAAAATTAAATACTTAATTGCATATTAGATATTGAAAAAGTTAAAAGTATTAAATGGATTCTAATGAAACTTCATATAATGATAGAAGACTTTGATACGAAGTGCCCACATGTATTAATTCTTTGGTCTTTGTTATAATGTCTTTTTCAGAGCATACCTACTGGTATAAAATGTATTGCTCCGAAAATTCCAAATTGAATTATGTTAACGTGTGTGCAGGTGAAAACTGTCTTAACCGAAACTGAATTCAAAGTCATCATAAAACAGAAGCTTATATTGTGAAAAAAAAAGAGTTCAATATACTAGTAGGATATGGCTGTCCTCTGAGTCCATATCAAATAGTTGTTTATTTGCGAATGCGAATACGGACCCTGGTCGGTTGTCCTTAGTGCAATACATATATTAATATAAGACCATGTATACTGTTATTGGCGGTAATTGGACTTATTTTAATTATATAACGCTGGGCTAATTTGGATCGTATAACATGGGAAATGTAAAGGGCCGTATTAAGTACTAGGCTAACAAGGCTGCAGCCTTGGGCCCCCGATTTTTAAGGGGTCTCCAACGGCAGGCCAGTTTCCCAGTGTATGATCTTTCTTTATTACGCCATTTAACAAATCTGTAGGGATTGCAGTAGAATTGTTCTGTGTAATTTTACCAGTTTCCCGATGTATACATGTACCCAATTGTAAATGTTTAGTTCGCTTTGATTTACTATGCTATCAATTTTCTTTCTGTGTTGTATGTCCATTCAGAACCATTAGTTTCTCTGTTTATTATACGACTTGCCCTTATGGCCATGACAACATCCGGACCGTTTAGTTCGCTTTGATTTACTATGTTATCTGGATGCACTAGTTGTGGGCCTCGTAATATATGTAGCACAACATCGCTTCTTTGTGTTAGCGGGCCTCTGATGTATATCCATTAGTAGCGGAGCCAATCACTGGCTTCCTTATGTTGTTATTTTCCAACAATCCAGAAATACTGAAGGCTCTCAATGCCATAAAAAACTGAAACTACACAGAATCTCGAAACAAGGCTGGCGGCAGATGGTTTGATCAGACAGATGGAGCAGTTGGACACTGCCGTAATGACCATCATTTGGCAAAACCATTTGAGAGCGGTTCGATGCCACAAGCTTGTGTCTGCAGAAAGTTGACATTGACTTACTGAATGTTGTGAAACTTTACATGTCTCTTATCAGCTTTTTACTGGATACCCGGGACACGTTTGACGACATCGAAGAGAAGGCCAAAGTGTGTGTTGCAATCAACGAATATAAGGATGCAAAAAAAGCGTAAGAAACGGCAAAAACTATTTCGTGACGAGAGTACGACACCAGATGCGAATTTGGAGCGAAGTGCACGCGACAATTTTCTAATTCACACATTCTACAGCATAGTTGCTTGTCTCACTGTTGAACTTCGCAAGCGGTTGAGCGAATATTCTGGTCTTCACAAACTGTTTGGTTTCATGACTGAGTTTGAGTCTCTCACCTTGGATGATCTACGGAAATGTGCAACGCATCTAGTGGAGTCTTATCCATATGCCAATGAGGCGTCTTTTGTTGACGAGTTCGTCATGTTCAAAGCCATCTTAGAAGCGGACCAAGACAGAACCATCACCCACATGAGTGAACTGCTTAAGTTAGATGGAGGTCAACTACAGACAACTTTTCCAAACGCTGCCATCGCTGTACGAATATAATTAACAATTCCAGTTAATAACTGTCAAAGTGAGAGGTCATTATCAACATTATCGCGCGGGAAAAACTATCTGAGGAACACCGTGAGTCAGGAAAGGTTGACAGCATTGGGGCTACTGTCTATTGAATGTCAAGTCCTCCGAGAACTAGACTTCACACAGCTGATCGATGACTTTGGCCAGCTGAAGTGCCGTAGAAGAGACTTATAGGATGGAGTCTATTGGCTATGTGAAAAAAGATTGAACAGAGCTCCAGATAAGATGCGTATATGCGTATTTACGCATTGCAAAATTAAAAACCCGCATTAAAAATCGCGCCAGTACGTAACATTACGCAATACAAATCTTGGTACGTATTTTTAATGGAGTTAAGTGCGAAGCCGCTTTAACCAATAATCCAGTTGAGTTTTTAGTGTAAGTTAACCTTTGAGTCAAAAGTAAGTCAATACAAATAAGCTTGTAACCAAAATGGCGGCCCATCATATTTGTGGATCAAAAAAGGGAAGTTTTAAGCGACCATCAGCTCCTGTGGGAATATTTTAAAGAAAGTCTGTTCATATCATCATTTAAAAAAACTGTTTGCATTAATTAATAACAAATAATACTATTTCTTGATTAAATACGCAATTTACTATGTCGGTTTTGAATGGAATGGAAAATACCCCTCAATATTCCTTAATACCCTTTATGGCTGAAACAAAGGAGTAAAATACGCTTTTACAATAATATCAGGGGGTAAAATACCCTTTACACTAAATCCTTATCTGGAGCTCTGCAGATTGAATGTATATCTATGTATGATATAAATATTACAAATACATGTCTAAGATAACAGTTTGTGATGTTCATGATTGATTGTTTTTACAGAAGAAGTAAAGTCCAATTATATTGTATTTTATTAATAACTGGAATGAATTCTCTTTGCCAGAAGCGAGCGCATGAATTAGATGTTCTTGAAAATTTTAAATCCTACGAGAGACGCAAAAATCTCTAAAAATAACTACGTATATTGTAAGTCTTCCAACCTATGCACGTGCTTACGCACGACTCCTTCTCCGTCTTGTTGCCCGCGTGCAGTTCAAGGTCACGTCACGTGATGTCGTCTCAGTGGAGCAGTCGCGTGACCTCAACCTCGTGCCGGACCCGCATGACATCGAGCACGTGGACCACGTGCACACGACTGAAAGACACGTGAAACAAGATGCTGATAAAATCGTCTTGGTATTAAGTAGATAGAAAACAAACAATATCAATGGAAAGAAAATCTTGAACTTTGTGAACTTAGTTTTACAATAAAGGAATGTTTTAAATAATTGAATCATCAATAAAGTAATGCGGATTCAATAACAATTTAGTATACGAGATCAAGTCTTCAATGTATAATTTTGTTATATTAAACACACGTCGATTTGCTTTAAGTCGTTATTTGAAGATGTTACAACCAATATTAACATAATTTTAAAACGAACATTGTAAAGGTATTGACGACGTGATTCGATAGCCATAACCACGTCATCAAGATTAAAGTGAACAATGATGACATCACAAACGAGCGTCAAGCGTTCGATTCTCACCTTCGCACACCGTGAGACACATCTGGGGGTGGGTGGAGTGACCGTTACACAAGGAGCTCTTCACGAGCACGGCACTTTCGCTCACGCACGCCCTCTTGCGGACCTGAAACCCTTGCCACACTTGGCGCTGCACTCGCCTCATGGACCCCACGCGCTCCATTCTATGGGCGAAGTTTGATATTTTTAAGTCTTATAGCTTCTATACGTGTAATGAAGCATCACAGTCTTAATGATCCTTATTGAATGAAGAAGCAAAACTGCGGTCCATAAACGCAATGAGCCGGTCTCTGGGAACACCGTGCTTAATGCATGTTCGTAAAGTATCGTCCGAGATTAGCCTGTGCAGTCCGCATAGACTAATCTTGGACGACACTTTGCGCCTTGACTGGATTATCGTTTAGTAGGGACTTCCTTTGCATAAAAAATTCCATAAAAGCGGAAAGTGTCGTCCCTGATTAGCCTGTGGGGACTGCATAGGCTAAACTTGGACGATACTTTACGTTTATGCATGAAGCCCATATTTTTTCCCCAGAGACCTATTATATATTATAATTTGCATAAATGCGACTTTTATATAATGGACATATTATAATTATACACATTAAAGTCGGCAAAATAATAACGTTTTGTTATCTTTCTTATCGATATGATATATCATATTTGCTAAACACAGAGGATATTCGAACTAGCGTTTTCGACATCAGAATAAACAGTTTGCAATCCTTTTATGCTGACAAGAACTTTATCAAATGCAGATTAAACATGAATTTGAATATAATATATGGAAAGGGATTTAACAGCTTCCTTTGTAGAAATGTCATGAAATTAAACCTCATAACAGATCTAACATCGATATTTTCTATATATTATAAAATTCCAGAAAAACGGAAGAAAACTTGCGCACACCTTTAATTTGTGTAGCACGATCACTCTCCCCTGAATCATATACATTGCGTGTAAATTATACCTGATACATCCGTTTGATTTGGTACGTCCATTCAAGTTACTCCAGAATATGGATCGATTAAGATTTACACAGAATCATATTATTATTTAAATGCAAATGTTATGACGTGTTTGTGTGTAGTACAATAGTGCACCGGGATTATCTCCCATATATTAAAAAGAGAAACTTCAGCTGCACCAGAGATGAGAAACCCTATGATACCATGTGGTCCTTTATTTATGGCAAGAAACCTATTGCCAAACAGTGAGACACAAAATAAATGTATTAGACAAGACGCACACGTGCACAAAAAAAGAGAAAAATAATATAACTGGGGTCACCGCCTAGGAAAAGTCAATGCAAAGCATTGGGGGTTTAAACCGTTTTTATGGCGCTCCAGCCACACACTAAGTCCAGACCTATTCAATTAAACGGCACATTCACATAATTAACAACACGGAAAAATTAAGCTGACAAAAAAACAACAAGAATAAATCTGGCCTCAATGCCGTGGAAGGGTCAATGCAAAAACACATGTATTGGGGCTCCAAACCTCACCCTTCGCCAAGAATTATTCTCTAATGAACTCCATAGCATCATAATCCACATTTAATATCAATAAAAGAGAAGACATATCAATTTAATTATTAATAATTATATTACCATCGCACCAAGAGATTTGTTGGGTTAATGGAAATAGAGCATAAGACATGAGACGTCCCGTTCCAGAGGCTACCCTTCGTCTGTTAATGCCCGGTTTGAAGTGCATAGTTCACTGTACCTTATATTAAAGACGAGTCAGTAGGTTAGGGTTGAGCGAGCCTGTGACACCTAGTTTCTGACGCCAGTGTGGGACCACTAGAACACTGATTCGATTACAATGACGTGCTAAGAAGTGACATATGACTCAAACTTCAAAGTTAGGTCATTGTACGTTGTTATTGCGTATTTATTATTATAAATTATTTACACAAACACACATCGTACGGTTGTTCACCGCCATGATGAAGTAGTTAAACACCAGTAATTACAAAATAAACCCTCTAGCTATACGTAAGTAAGTACAAACAGTTGTCAATGGCGCCCGAAAAAAGTACTCTTTTAACCAAAAGTATTAAAGTACATTTTGCCGATGCTTCATTGGTTTAATTTATAGAGATTACTTACGTTTTTAGCGAGACTTACAAAACCTAAACCACTAGCCTTGTTATGTGCTTCAAGTTTCCGTTCCGAGCAAACAAACTTATTATCGTCATACCTATGTTGATTCGTTAGCAATTAATGTTATATACCTTCAATATATTGCTGATGAAAATGACATGGCATGTTGTAACAATTAAAACGTAAGGCAAGAGCGAATGTAACACCACTTCCAAGCAAACGTTTCGTTGTAATGGTATCTAATTGGGCAATTTATTGCTATATCATTACATTCACCATAATTATGTTGTTTTGATTGTTCCGTTCTAACCACAACACGTAGATCTAGGGTCGAGTATGAAACTGCTGTATATGATACGGAAGTGCTCAGCCTTATACACCAGTTTCGCACTCAACCCTAAAAATAATACTTACGCACACAGTTGTCTCCCTTGGCACGCGGCTGGGTCTCCTCGGTTTTTCCAAGGTCGACACACCCATCGACAACAGTACATTTGCATTGAAGGTCGTGTTTGTGATAACCCAATCACAAATTCTGGCCAGTTTGGAGATAATTTCGGTGCACTCGATGCACCACATACTTAGCAATAGAACAGATCGCTTGTTGACGAAACACGTGTGTTCATAACGTCGCTTAAGACTGGAACATTTGGTGCTAGTCGGCCAGCAAATGTGTTTAAACTTCTTATGTTTTTGGAAAAGTGTTTGTTGTTGTGCAGCCTGTCCAGGCGACCATAAAGGGATATTTGGCCGCAAAGACTTGACGCCGTATAGAAGTGTCCCGCATAGACTTGACGCCGCATGGGCGTGTCGCCGTATAGACTTGACGCCGCATAGACGTGTGGACGCAAAGACTTGACGCCGCATAGACGTGTCGCCGCATAGACGTATCGCTGCATCGACGTGTCGCCGTATAGACGTGACGCCGTATGGACGTATCGCCGCAAAGACTTGACGCTGTAAAGACGTGTCGCCGCATAGACTTGACGCCGTATAGACATGACGCCGCATAGACGTGTCGCCGCAAAAAATTGACGCCGTATAGACGTGATGCCGCATAGACGTGTCGCCGCATAGACTTGACGCCGTATAGACGTGTCACATTATAGACGTGTCGCCGCATAGACGTGTCGCCGCATAGACGTGTCGCCGCATAGACGTGTCGCCGCAAAGACTTGACGCCGTATAGACTTGACGCCGCATAGACGTGTCGCCACATGGACGTGCCACCGCATAGACGAGTCGCCGCATTGACTTGTCGCCGAATAGACTTGACGCCGCAAAGACTTGACGCCGTATAGACGTGACGCCGTATAGACTTCGCGCCGTATTGACGTGACGCCGCATAGACGTGTTGCTGCGTAGACTTGACGCCGTAAAGATGTGACGCGACATAGACGTAACGCCGCATAGACGTGTCGCGGCAAGGACGTGACGCCGCATAGACGTGACGCCACGTTTAGTATATCCGGTAATTGTTAACGCATAGACACGACGGTATGGTCTATATTGCGACGCGTAATGTATTGACAGGTCCTGTCTATGCGGCGCAAGTGTTGTTTTTTTTCCCAAACAAACAGCTATTTCATAACGAATTCATCAATTTGAAATACAAAAACAAACGGATAATAAAATAATTCAAATACTGAGGATGATGGACCACGGTGTAGTTGGAATGCTATAAAAAAAAATAGTTATTTATAACGATCCTCCCTCTCTTTACTCTTACTTTTCTCTGTCTTTACTCTCAATGCTACTTATATTAACTATCATATTATATGAGGACCCGTACTGTTACCCAGCACTTCTACCTAATTTACCTACTAGACTCACTAAAGTTGGGACGAATTTTGAATTATAGCTTACATACTCCGGGATTGGGAATTGAACCCGGGTCGCATAGGCGAGAAGCGCGTGTTCCAACCTCTCACCGGACAGCCTAATTTAAACTTGGTGTTTGTGTATTTTAAAGTTTATGAGGGCCGTCCGCCCCGGAGGCTGCCTTATATGAAACCCGGAGTGTGTGCACGCCTACCCAATTTCGTTTTCTTTAATTTTGAGAAAGTTGGGACGAAGTTTTGCATTATAGCTGCAATTTTCAACTATTTAGTTGTATCCGAAAGATTTTTAATTGTGGGGTGGTCTTGCATTGTGTGAGTNACCCGGCAGAAACCCCACCTGCCCGGTAAGTTGAGTTTCACCTATTTATTTTTAGCTCGATTGCATCGAAAGCCTAAGGCTTATTGAAACACTCTCGAGTCCGTTTCTTGGATAGAACCATTACTCGATGTCTTTTTGGGGAAGATCTAAAGAACACTCCCACTGTTGGGATCGAACACATTACCTCTCGGTCGCTATGCGGACATCATATCCACTACGCCACGGCTACCTTGTTTTACTACCACTGCGTAAGTTTATTAGTTAGGGGTGCTGGGACACACGCCGGGTCCACTGATACCGGTAATGCAGCCTTAGGGGCAGCGGAAGGACATACACATCGAAATACAAACACACACGTCAGCCCCATTGGCTTACAGGGGGGGGGGGATGGTCATGTAAACATTTCATTTCTAGGCAACGTTTCTGTTTACTGTATTTTACAATCGACTTTTTAATGCTAACATTAAATCATGGGATTTCGTGCGTAGTTTAGTGGTAGCGCACTGGCACCGCAACCCCTTGTTTAACAGGTTCGAGGCCGCACTGCTCCCCCACAACACGTATAATTGGATTAAATATCGAAATTATTTCTTTTACTTATACTTTTTATTATATTTTTATATAATTAGACTTTATTTACTAAATAAATGAACAACACTACTTCTCTGACCATACATCGAACGTGTAATATATACATTGTAGTTCATATAAAGTTATTAACTATTCAAACTATTCAAATACCATAGTGTTTAAATGACATTAAGAAAAAAAAAGTGAACTGATCATTTCCCATGTCAAAATTTGTCCTGCCTTATACATGATAGAAAGCGTGTTTTAAATTCCAAGTTGTAAGTGTTATTCCTTCATGATCTGTGTAGGTAGTACTAGTACCATGAAAACACATTCTTTGTAACGATTGGAGTGGATTATGAACTATCCATCATTTTCACATATTTAAACATGCCTGTGCACAATTGAACTCATCGTCGGACACCCCCGGTCTACTCATTACGTTACTCTCCATTCCTATGAGCGGAGCGTAATCAGCAGCCGTGGGTATCCGACGATGAATTGAACTATTCTATTTGGAAACTATGTCATTATGAATATCAATGCCTAGGTGAGAAAAATATGAACAGTTAAGTGAAACATTTCGGACCCGACTGTGTTCGTTTACAAATGATTTCTACATGTAAATCATTCTTGTGAGCAGTTTGTGATATTTGAATATAAATACGATATGTTTCATACGTTAATACAACATCGTAAATTTTCAACTGCATTATGGCTATGGTATATATTCATTTGTGCACACGTACATGTATGCACACTTGCAAGTGAAGCTGGAACTTAAAGTTAGTGCGGTAAAAAGTTTTTTTCTAGTTTTTGATCACGGGTACATGATAAAAACATGTATACGCTCAAAGTTATTTTCTGTCAGCCTTTATTTTTCAAACGTTATTGTTTATGACTTATATAGATAGATAGATAGGTTTATTCGGCACATACATGTCAAATAATAACATTTACAATTTTCACAGAAACTTAAAACAAATTAACTTAAAACAAACACATATATTGAGCACAAAAATATCACAGATTAAATTGACTTCATGACGTATAAATTTGAGATACATTTACATGTTGACGTTCTTTGTTTTAGATGGAACTCGAGCTCTAAATAGAGCAATATTGCATTTATTAATTTGATATTTTAGACTGATAACTTTTAGTTTACTGTAGTGTGATATACGGACATGAACTGCCAGGAAAGCCCTT
>VMBQ01004657.1:0-33344 GCA_007657795.1 Dreissena rostriformis
AAATATGTGATTCTTCTCGTAGCAATTCAATTGAAAATGCAATTATAGGAACAATTATCGTGAACAGACGACAGTTTAATGCGTGGGAAGAAAGATGCGATTATATGTATCAACCAGGGGATGTTTTCTCACCCTTTAGAGGGACAGTCATCATCATCATCATATGTTTCACCATAAACAGGTTTAGAGTCAAGACAAATATAATTATAATAATATAAACATATTCGTTAGCAGGTAATAATGTATAAAACTCGCACAAGCTAAGTAGTGGACCCATGATCTGACGGTAACATATTGGTTTCTGAATCTATGGATTGCAGGTTCCATTCCCCGTAAACCTACTTATTATCTTTCACAATAGACATTTAACTGAAACTCTGAAAGACCTGGGGTTTGTCTCAAACTTGGTATCTCCTGTATCCTGAATTATCACCCATAACCGAACTAACCTTTAACCCATCTAACCCGTCTCTAGCGGTGTAGCCATTTGGGAGAAAAACCTGCTGAACTCAATACAAATGTACAACACACATACAACCAAAATTATTATTCTATACAATTGTATGATACCAGTAAACAACTAAATTCTGTATATATTTTATAAACAATATTTCTTCAATAAATATTAACATTAAATTTTAGTTGTATAAACAGTCATCCTATTATTTGATATTCAGTAAAACTGTATAAATAAATTACAGAACATTTTTATACATTGTTTAAGTGGGTGCAGTTACATGTATGCAGAAAATGCAATTATACCATTGATCATAACGGTCTAGATACTATTATAATGTTTTGACTGTTTATCTTAACAGTGTGTGAAAGTGCTAGTTTTCACTGTTATAATGTTTTGACTGTTTATCTTAACAGTGTGTGAACATGCTAGTTTTCACTGTTATAATGTTTTGACTGTTTATCTTAACAGTGTGTGAACATGCTAGTTTTCACTGTTTTTTAACAGCAAAGTGCCATTTTTACTTCACTGCTACTTTTCTATAAACCACTTTAATAAAGTGGCATTAAAACAAAAATCATGTCGATTAATATGGGCCTTGCTCTGAGAAAGCTGGCTAAATGCATGTGTGTTAACTGTGGTCCAAGATTAGCCTGTGCAGTCAGCACAGGCTTATCAGGGACAACATTTTCCACCTAAACTGTATTTTGGCTAAGAAATGACTTCCTTTAAACGAAAAATACCATGAAATTGGAAAGTGTCATCCCTGATAAGCCTGTGCAGACTGCAAAGGCTTATCCGGGACGACACTTTACGCATGTGCATTTAACCCCGTTTTCCCAGAGCGTGACTCATATGGTTTATTTGCGGTAATCCAATTGTCTTTTTTGTTTTCAAAATTCAGTCAATTCACTTTTTGTCTGCAGATTGGAGTTCGACAACTTTACGTGCAGATAGACTATGCCTTGATGTAGACGTCCATGTCTCTGTGCGGAATCTTACCAGAACTGGAGTACTGATCAGACTGACGGGCCAAATCTTCAAGAACATTTCAACGTTATTGTACATTTATCACTACTATTTGTTATTTGTTTTTATTCTGGGGTTATCTGTCCACTGAACAATTGTTCATGCTCCATTTATTTACTGCTATTCAGCTGTCAAACTTTGAAAAAAACTGTAAGGGTTAAGACTAAGAGTATTTTTTTTGTTTCCTCATGGTGTAAAGAAGAAGGAAAAACTATATTTGTAAACTAGTACCACACCTATAAAAGTATTTAAAACAATTAATGCACAAATTTATTTCCAAGATACCAGTTAACTCATGTTGGTTATTATTTGCCTGTTGTGATTTTGTTCAGTGGGGAGGGGGGGGGGGCAGATTATTTCAAGACATTATTTGAGCCGCGTTCTGTGAAAAGTGGGCTTAATCCATATGCATAAAATGTCGTCCTAGATTAGCCTGTTCAGTCTGCATCAGGGACAACATTTTCTGTCTTCACTGCTTTTTTTTTTTATAGAAGAAACCTCCTTCAAACGAAAAAAACAAAAGCACAAAGTGTTGTCCCTGATAAGCCTGTCCGGACTGCACAGGCTAATCTGGACGACACTTTATGCACATGCATTAAGCCCAATTTTCCCGGAATGCGGCTCATTTTGATAGCTCAGTGGGATCAAGTACCAGAACTCTAGTCCTTGTGCAGACAGTACATAGGCAATTAGGCATCATTAACAGAAATGGCATTTGTTTAACCATCACCCATCATGCACAATTACCATGATAATTAATCAGCTTATCATTAAAACTAGATCATAATTTGTGGTCTAGGATCTGCATCTATGCTGTTTGCTGTTCAAAATGATCTGTACGTTTGCCAGTGAACGCTAATTTATCACCAGATTTCTTCAATGTTTAAATAGATTTAATTGTAGCCTATGCCATTGTTTCTGAATGCTTCAAGAGTCACATATAAGTTTCCACTGGCCACATTTATTGTACTAGTCAGTATGGCTTTTATTGCTAATATCTTTGTGATGCTTTTATCAGAATGTGTATGCTGTTGTTGCTGTTATGTGCCTTGTGAAGTTGTTGTTGAATTTCAGAATAGTGAACTCCCTCTAAACCGATCACTTGACGGACCAGACAAAATGTCTGAAATTCCAGTTTATTGAGAGCTTATGGCAAATATGTATAAGTGTATGCATATAGCATTCAGATTTATTTTTAACATACATTCATCTTAAACTTTATCATAAAATATTTCACATTTGATCATCATAACCTAAGGCAATACAAACCAGAAAAATAAATGCGTAACGAAAATGCACAATCCCAAATAAATCTTAAATATGATAAAATAATAAACAGTTTAAATTCCACATGTTTTTTATACACCATTGCTTAATATGACATACCAATTAAATTAACTGAAGACTGAACATTTTTACATAGAGTTCTTATATGGTCAAACTGTTGCCCCTTATAAGCTGATTACTGCTGGTACAAGCGCCCCGTCCCCTGAGCTAAAGCAAATAGATAACTATTCATTGGCATTATTTCTAGCAGTTCTAATTTTAGCATCAGCTCTAAATGTAGTCTAAACATTGGGTCATGCCATTTTTATGCCCTCGAAGCTGGGCATATAATGATCACACTGTCCATCTGTCTGTCCATCTGTCCGTCTGAAATTCCATCACACTTTGCGTTTAGGTTTCGAAAAATGTGGAAAAACACTTCGCGTTTAGGTAAAGAAAAATGTGGAAAAAGGGGGCATAATTATGTCATCCTATGGTGACAAGCCTTGTTTTTAGTCAGTTCCATGTTTTGCTCTTGCTTTTAAGAATCTTTTGCATTTCTCATGAAGCATTTCTGAGACTTCTAAATTTAATAAAAAAAGTTCATGTGCTGCAATATAGGAAGCAATATTTAGAATTTATTACTGTGTTAATTCCCCGTAAAAAACATTCAGGGGAGCATATAGCTCAGTAAACAGAGGTACATTTGTACACTGAAACATAGAAATGCACTGCTATAAGTGATCAGTATTGGGAATTCAGAGAGTCTGGTATACCGAGATATTTCGCTCATCGAATGTTAAGGGAAAGAACGGGACCGGAACATCTGTTGGGTTTTCAGAAGATTTCGGTATATAGAGAGTAGATTAGAAGGAGTACACTAATTATGGAAATCTTCATAAAGAGTGTTTGGAATAATAAAATGTTTCACTTCCTCTGATTAACAAAACCTGAATTCATATCTTTAAAAAATGAATGTTTGTATATATATATGTATATTTATGTATTTTTATCAAATTAATCTGTTTTTGCGTTAAAATTGTCACAGGACTTTAAATTTCGTGAGAAATAAGTTTCACCATATTTATAGAAAATATTTTTCTTTCTATCACTACTATATTTGTATTATATAATTGGTGCCAGTTGTTTAATGATGGCAAATCTGAATTGCTTTAAGCTGTAGGTTAATTTTAAGTGCTTGTTTCGAAAATATTTAAAATAAATGATGGTACACTACACACTTTGTGTTGTCATTTTTTATCATTTTTATTCATCACACTTTTTGGGCAGAGCTCAGAAATCTTAAACACAAATCGAAATGCATTCTGATCATTCTTGGTCTGTGCTTAATTTTTTTTGGATTTCTCAATTATAATCTTTCTTGTTATTAAGGTTGAACACCACAGTATTATGGGACCAGCTAGGTTTATTCTGTACCTTTAATACAGATTCTTGTCATGTTGTGGCTGTACAATATATTGAATTCAGTTTTATTGAACCATATTTCATTTAAGTGATGGCAAATGGTGCAATATATATCCACCTAGATAGAATGGTGCTGGAGTCGTAAAGGCAAAGGTCTTTATTGGTTGAAGTTGTAGATTTTCATAGTACTTCCATATATTCCATGTTAAAAATACGCTGTGTCTTTGCCTGTTACACTAGCCTTTGAGCATTCTATATTTTAGATGAGTGTATGTTTATAATTGTAGCAAATTTTTAGGGATTTAGCTAAAGCAAAATGATAGGGGGCCCCTTTCAAGTTAATACCTTTCAACTTTATACAGTAATACTGGATATTGACATCACATTATTTTTAATTAACAACAGACCTCATGAAATAAATGCTGACCTAGGTATTCATATTGAAACTGCACAATTGTGGCGTGTTCTGAGAAAACTGAACAAAATGCTTGTGCGTCAAGTGTCATCCCAGATTAGCCTGTGCAGTCCGCAAAGGCTAATCAGGGATGACAATTTTCACCTAAATTGGATTTTTGCTAAGAAGAGACTTCATTTAAATGAAAAATGTCATAAAAACGGAAATTGTCGTCCCTGATTAGCCTGTGCGGACTGCACAGGCTAATCTGGGATGACAATATATGCACAAGCATTTTGCCCAGTTTTCTCAGAACACGACACAATTAACTAACTTGCAATGTACAATGTTTACCATCCCAACGGTATTTTATAAAAGAGGTAATTAGCAACTTTTCAGGCCCCCTGGAACTTTTTAAATCTGGCTAAATACCTACAAATGTATGATGTTTTCCAAATGCTTGCTTATCTAATATATGATCGTTTTTTTGTACACGTTTTGCATTGCTCATAGTTTATGTAATGTACACTGCTTTTATTGTTATGCATTTACCCTAACAATTGTGATTCTCAGTATCCTATTCAAAGACCTACAAATATCAAAGTTCCAGCTCAACTAAGTCTCCAATCAAAAAAATTCTCATGCATATCTGTGTTATTATATTTATTAACCCTTTGCATGCTGGGAAATTTGTCTTCTGCTAAAATGTTGTCTGCTGAATTTCTAAAATTAGCATTTTCTTCAATTTTTTTCAAAGAATACTATCAGAAAAGCAAACAGTTTGGATCCTGATGAGACACCACGTTTTGTGGCGTCTCATCTGGATCCAAACTGTTTGCAAAGGCCTTTGAAATTCGGTTCCAGCGCTCAAAGGGTTAAATAAAACAGTATGTATAAATAAGCTCAAAGTAATGGCGTTTTCATCTGCGTTGTATAATAAAAAATGTTTTTAGTCATTGCATTATCTTTATTCATCATTGATTCTTGTCAAGGTAATTGTGAGTTATGTATTTCTGGTAGTTGGTTTATTGCATGATAAATATGAGCCGCGCTCTAGGTAAAAGGGCTTTATGCATTTTTATAAAGTGTCATCCCAGATCATTAGCCTGTGCAGTCCACACAGGCTAATCAGGGAGGACATTTTCTGCCTAGACTTGATTTTTGTTTAGGAGAGACTTCCTTTAAACAAAAAATTCCATTGAAGCGAAAAGTGTCCCTGTTAAGCCTGTGGGGACTGCTCCGGCAAATCTTTGATGACACTAGGCACATGCATTAAGCCCCGTTTTTCCAGTCGGCTCATATTTTGCTTTTAAAAGGGAGACCTTAGTGAGTCACCTCCCCTGAATACTCACTAGGAACAGGTCGGCCAGGCTTGTTTAGAGTGAAAGCTCATGAACATTTAACATATATATTTTACACCTCTTTGTACTGGAATCTCATGGTGACGATTAATCCAAACACTTTCAGACATCTATTTAATTTTTAAGAAGCTTTCAAGTTGGTCCTTGTAAATGAACTTGGTTGTCAGGCTTTTCACTGTACTGTAAAGATTTATTGTTTGGCTTTTGATTGGACAGAAAATATGCGTTTTAAGGCTTTTCACTTTACAAGAAATATGAATTTTCTGGATTTCACCGCAAATAAACCTGTATTTGCTGACTTCTTTTAGAAATCTTTTTTTTTATGATTTGCACTCTCATATGACATTTTGGCTATAACAAACACAACTATTCAGGCTTTTCACTTTAGAAGTCTGAACAGACAAAGTACATTTTGACATTTGCTTTTGCACATATTTTTGTCAAATTTATTATTGTTATTCTTTTTTATTTGGAACAGTGTTTTCATTTTTATGCATTGAGAGTGTTTGTTCAATTTTTAAAGGATTTTTTTTTTTGCAATTTTATGTTAGATTACAATAGTTGGTAGAATTGATAGAAACAATTTTATGAGTATAACCTTTTAACATATAATCATTTTAGTTATAGTTAAGTATGAGTCTAAATAAAAATCACACGCTGTAAGGACTGTTGGGATAGATCATGCATTTCAATGTGTGTGTCTGTAAGATTTCCGGTGCAATACTTCTTTGTCAGAGGGATAATAGTTACCATCGCAAGTTTCAATTTATCTTGTACTGTGCATGAATAACTCATTTTGCAATGCTGAATGTAAGAATTAAAGAATTGTGAATATAGTGCTTTATATTTCATGAACTATTGTGATTTTATGATCTTTGAGCATTACCTTTTGTAAATACTTAATGTACAGTATTTAATTTGTAAAGTTAATGGAATGGGTATACAAGAAAATATATTTATCAATACAAATTGTTTGTTGTTCTTTTTAGGTTACAATTATAATACTCCATGCTCAACGAAGTTATAAGGAGGCTTATACTAGTTTCAGGTTTTCTATCTGGCCGTCTGCATATTTTGAAAACTAAAACAAGTATCAACTTCAAACTTCAAAGGTATATTGATGTAATTGAGGGAATGTGCACAAGAGCCATAACTCTTGCTTCCATACATTTAGTTGTTGGCCTTCATTTATATTGGTATAAACATTTTGTCTGGAGCATATTTTATAAACTTAAAGAGGTATCAAATTGAAACTTAATAGGTAGGCTGGTTTTATTGAGCGATGCACAAGAGTAATTACTTTTGCTTCCATAATTAAGAGTTATTGCCCTTTTTGTAAGCTCACCTGAACACATGATTGTGGTGATTTTTTGTCGTCGTCTTTTGTCCATCGTGCTTCTTTTGTCATCAGCGTTTGCCTTGTGAACACTAGAGCTGCATCTTTATGAAACATGGTCATAACATTTCTCCCAATGACATCTTGGCTAAGCTTGAAACTGGGTCATGTGGGGTTATCAACTAGGCCACTCATTCCCTTGACCCGTTTAGGTCAGGGGCATAGAGATCCTCCGCCAGTCAGGTCTGTTGTGGGCTACTGCCGTTCTTCTGACGGCCTTAACTGAGACCTCCCACTAGTCTTGCACTCCTAATATCGGCCTGGTGACGTGTCCACACCAAGCCAGCTTTTGTCGTTTGACTGTCGACAGGAGGGGCTCGTGTGGGCCAACATGTACTCGTTTGTCTTGTGCTCCATTTAGGAGATGCGGAGCAGTCTTCGGAGACACTTCTGTACAAAGGCCTGTATCTTGCATTCTGTGTTCGCGTGAAGCGTCCAGTTCTCGCAGCCATATAGTAGGATGAAGGCTACGAGAGATTTGTAGTGCCTGTACTTGGTGGGGAAGCTGATGGAGTCGCTTTTCTACAACCTGCTCAGTCTAGCCATCGCTGCGGTATTTATACCATTCTTGGACAAGGTTACTCCAAAGTAATTGAAGCTGGTCACTTCTTCCAGCTTCTCGTCGTTCATGGAGTTGTCTGTACTGGTGTTGTTCGTACTGTTCACCATGATCTTCGACTTCAATCTTTGTGCTTACCTTCATCCCGTATGCTCCTTCTCTTTCATCGAGTCTGTTGGTGAGATCTTGAAGTTCACTGCTGGTGCCACCCATGAGGTCAATGCCATCAGCGAATCTCAAGTTGGGGATGAGTCTTCCACCGATGGAGATAGAGGTGTGGTCTTCGAGGGTCTCCTGCATTATGTTCTTAAGGAAAAGTTTAAACAGCACCGGGGAGAGCAGACATCCCGGACGGCCGCCCACTTAAGTCCTGAAGAAGCCATCCTTCTGTCCATTGAGAAGTACTGCTCTGCTGGAGTTTCAGTAGAGTTCTTGGATGACTTGCATCAGCCCTTCGTCAATGTTGAATTATCTCAGAACCTGCCATAGGCCATCATGCCACACACAGTCAAAAGCGTCCTTTAAGCAGATGAAGTTGTGGAAGTGCTCACGTTGGTTTTGCAGGTGTCTCAATGATGACTTTGTAGTTGAAGATCTGTCCCATTGTGCCCCGCCCAGCTCTTAATCCAGCCTGCTCTTTTGGCAGCAGTTCATCGGCCTAAATTTTCAATCGCTTGGGGTCGATGCATAGCACGGCTTTTCTGGGATGACTGATGAGGCTGATGGTTCGGTAATTCTCGCACAGTTTGACCGATGACCAGAGACTGGGTCCTCTCCTTGGCCACTTCCTCCCCTCCCAGATCTTTTGGAATAGTACCGCCATTGCTGCAGTCGATGTTTGTCCTCTGCTTAATCAGCTCGGAAGGGACGTTGTCCAATCCCAAAGATTTTCCTGCCTTCAGGCTGCGCACTGCCTCTTCCACCTCTGCCTTGAGTTTGGACGGACTTTCGTCGTCCGTCTCTGGGAAGGGATCCATCTGACGGAGACTGGGGATTGGTGAAGCGTGTAATCATAGAGGTCAGTGCAGTATTCATCCATCTGTTCAGGACTGCAGCACCCTTGGTCAGGAGGTTCCGGTCAGCGTCTGCTATAACACTGGCCTTGCGCTGGCTGACTGGTCTTCGTGAAGGTGCTGTAGGCCTTCTTACTGCTGCCTGTGGTCATCTCGTTGTCATATATATTGATACATGTCTTTTCAATCCACTTCTCCTTTCATCTTCTTCCTCACCTCCATGTTCGCCTTCTTGTATTCTATCATATAGTCCAGACTGGTGTTCTTCTCACGCCTCAGCTCTCTTCTTTGGTCACAGATATCTATAGTCGTCATTAATAGCTGGTTCTTCATTCTCTCTCTCCCAAGAACCTTTTTGCCGATGACAGCAGGACATTCTTGATGTCGTTGTTGATGGTGTTGATGTCATTGTCTAGGATGTTCATGGCTGAAAACTTGCCGCTTATATGTGCTTGGAATATCTCTGCTATCTCAGGATCTTTCAGTCAAATCTATTATGAGGGTTCTTGGTAATGCGCTTGTTCTTTAACTTCAGCTTGATGGTGGTGAGCACTTAGTGATGGTCACTGCCAATGACTGCGCCAGGAAACATTATTGTGCCAGTCTTGTTGATGCTTGACTTGAACCGTTGCGATGCCAGAACGAAATCGATCTGGTTGTATATTTGCCCTTTTGGAGCATGCCAGGTCGCTGTTCAGGTCGGGACCTTGACTATGATGCGCTTTAATTTTTCACAGAACTGTTCAATCTCATCGTCGACCTTAGTATGATGTAGGTGCGTAGACCTGGATGATGGTGATGTTATGAGGTCTCGCTGAGATACGGATGGATTTTAGCCTGATGGAGACTGGGGTGCAATTGATGAAGCCGTCGACTACCTCCTTCCTAATGATAAAAGCAACCCCGTGACGATGTTTAGAATCCTCCCGCTGAACCATATCTTGTGCCCTTCGACGGTTGATGTTTTTCCGAAGCCTTGCCACCTGACCTTGGCTAGTCCGAAGATGTCCCAGCGGTATCCCTTCAGCTCATTCGTCAGTTCGTGGACACATGGAGTGCCCTTACGTTCCATGTTCATATGGTTGTTCCCTTTCTCGCCCACGTGATCGATGGGTAAGATCCAGAAACTTACTTGTCGCATCCACCCTGGAGACTTGCAGTGGAGTGCGCGGTCATTGTTATTCCGGGTCCCGACCGATCGGGCTTGGTATTCTGTTGTTTTGTCCTCATAATTTTCTTTCGGTGGGCTTGAGTCAATCTTAGCTGTGCCCGTCTCCCCTAAAATAATTTGCAACTGGTTGTACGAAACTAGCCAGCCCCTCACTTCTTTTTACTTGTGATTAGGTCTCGGAACCAGAAGTGAGAGTTGAGTGTCTTGTGAGAACCAGTAGTGCCTGTCATCCCGAGGGAGTTGCTGCCAAACGACAAAGTACCAGCTCAACGCTGAACTACCCATACACCACTGGTATTTTACTAGGTCACTAGGCCAAATTAAAGAAAAATCATGTTAACACTTTTAAGGCCACATTAATTGCATTATCTTCATGAAACTTTGAACATTTGTCCCAATGATGTCTCGGCCGAGTTAAAATCTGGGTCTCTCGGGATCAAAAACTATGTCACTATTACAAATAAAAGAAAGTGCCTGTGATCAATCTAGAGGCCACATATTTTGGGCTATTTTCATTCTTTTTTAAATCTTTTTTTTTTTATGGGTGATTCTATGGTTACTGACTATTTATCGTGGTACGTACATACATGTATACACCAGAACGTAAGCCTACAAGCTTGTTTGTTTAATAAACATATTTAGATATAATGATATGTGGTGGAGCAATATTATTTTAATAAATTGGAAACATTTATACTTCAGTGCAAATAGTTTATTTGTTGTAATTTTAGCTTACAATTAAAGGAATGACGTCATAACAGTTAAGTGTCATACTGTTACATGCTTGTGAAACGTCGTTGAACATGTTGATACTAGTTTCATAACAATTTATGCGACAGTATCTTTTTAAATACACACGGGTTAATTTACATTTAATCTGACGATGTAACAGTGCTTTATTCTTTGTTAAAATGCTTGTAAATAAAAAGTGTACAATACAAAGATAATGCGATCTTCCTAGGGGAACAATGAAATTCTTATTTCGGTGACAATGCTTTAAATGACAACTTGTCTGGTGTGAGCATTGTAGCTTGAAATACCACCAGAAACAATTTATATTTATTTCAATATGCTTTTATTGATGCTTGCTACATATCAGCGCATAGTAGAAACACTTGCGTGTTTAAAAAGTCACCATCATCTGAAAATAAATATATAAGAGTTGTTTATAGACTTATAAATAATATTATAGATTATAAATAAGATTTACATAAATTTAACACTATTACTGAATCATAATTGAAATTATGCTCAATGAGTTGAGTAGCTGGTTAATAAAGTTTAAATGAACATTTAACGTAATATTTTTAAGAATCAACATTTATCATAATACTCATTTATCAATACTCAAATCTGAATAAATGTATATAAACATATTTCATGAAATATATACCTGTGCTTTAAACAATAAATTTTATTTACACATATTTACACGTACTGTACAATTGAAAACAACACATAACATATTTTATAATAGTACCCATTTAAATTATTGTCAACATTTGCATACGTATAACACATTAAAAAACTAATCTGACGGTACTGAGAATGCGAATCGGGGTTATTTGTACCACTAAAAAAAAGAAAGCTGACGGTACCTAATAATAAAGGATCCACTTGGGAGAAATCAGATTGGGAATATAGCAGCAATGCCTTTGATTTGCATCATTTTCACACGGGCCAATATCATACCAGTCTACAGCACTACATGAAGATTGGCACAAGCAATCTTGCTGGGCTGAAAAGGGGAAAAGTACACGGAATGTGATTTATGAAAAAGAAAGATTTAAATAACAAACCAGTTTCGTCTGTCCATACATGTTAATGGGTATTCTTGATACTTAATTTACGATTGTAAAGTTCGAAGCATTAGCAGCAGGAAAAAAAACAGTCCTATTTAGGATTAAATTTCACATATGAAATTGAACACAATAATCCATGCATATAACACAACTATGATGTAAAACAACCCAATAAGTAATCAAAATTCTAATCGAAGCTAGAAGTACGCTATGCGATTACAAACAACATTTGCCTTACCGTATTTTAATTAAATATTTTAATTGAATATTGTTTGCAAACTGCATCAGTGTTCATCGGCCATCAAACGACTTCTTTTCGTTTCACTGATTGGTTAGTTAGCCACGAAATCTATATTTTCACAACCACAAAGAGTTATTCAATTGTAGATAAACCACTATTTTTTCTGTAATATTTCTTTTCGAACACTCTGACATATATTAGCCTACTCTTAACCATTATTTTTATAGACTTCACATCAAACATAATGACCATACCTTCAGCTTGCGGCAGAGCCACCAGGCAGAAGCTCACGAGAAACAGCGCAATCAACAGCTTGGCCATGTTGTCAGCTCCAGATAAACGCACTGATTGTCGCTTACCAACACCGACTAGCCTTATAAAGGCTGATGCATTTTGAAATTCGACTTCGAAGGGTGCGTCATGTATTTGTTTGCAGAGTCTCAGTCATAAATCAATGTAAGGAGTTGCCTTTTAACTCAAGCGGAATATAACTATTAAAGCCGCATTCGTCAATTATTAAGAGAAAAAACTCGTTTTTTACCGCAACACAACATATCTGATTGACAACACAACATATAAAGCGACATACACTTTTTCCTTTTTTGTGTGTGTTTTCTTCCCATACTATTCCAAATTAGTTAACCTTTAAACCATGTTTGATATTGACACTGTTTTAAACATAAACTTTTTTTATTCAAAATAACCATAGTCCTTTGTTAGCTATAGCTATGTACCATAACTAGTATCCAAAAAAATGTTAAATATATATAATATTTTAGTGTATTTACAGAAAAAAATATGTTATATGCAAAATATATGTTTACGGTGGAAATAAAAATGGAATTACAAAAACAAAAAGAGCACATATTGAGATCGGGATAATAATAACGATTCCGATCGGTAATAAGTTATCGGATTTCGAGCAAAAACTTATTAAATGCATGTAGACTATAACAAGGTCATATTCTTCTATATGAACATGTATTATTTCGACTGCCAACACCGAATGAAAACAAGAAATACTAGAATCATGATGACTGTCAGCCTAATTACCCACCTGGTCACATGTTTTCTTGGTGACCAAAATTGCACAATCGATCTAATGGAAACGCATACAAATACATTGTGCATGACCAATAAGTTGCTAATTTAAAAAATTAATATTTCAATTTCCTTTGTTAATACTTAGCCATAAATGCAACATGCTTACACAAAGATTCATACGCATATTCTGCTTTAATATATTTGTCAATATTAACATTGCACTGTAGTAAAATGTAAGTGAAGTGGAAGATATTATAAGGTAAAATATAAGATATATTAATCAATCTCTGTAAAATACATTTATAGCAATAACAGTAACGTGTGAACGTGTATAGTTGTTAATATTTTTCCCGAAGCTGCTATAATTGTCCCGGCTTTTCGCGCTATTTTGCCCTTTTTGGAATTAACCACTTGTTAAAATGCCTTTTTTGAATTAACTTAGCAATCCCCCGATCCCTTGTGGGTAAAATACTATGTGTCATGGCGAAAATTTCATCATGTTTCACTTGATATACCCGTACATTTTCTCAACCATAATAACTATTTGCAAAAAAAAGTATAAAAAAATTCCAGCGTCGAGTCTCAGGAAAGCCAATCCTCAGTGTTTACCACGTCAACTGAAAAAAACGCTCTTTCTAAATCGCGACAACATGTTTTTAAAACTCACATGCCCTCATTAAATGCGTAGTTAATCAACACCCATCCTTTCCTCAGTTGTACCAGTGCATTTACGTCGCCCGCGATTCGAGTAACGTAAGCGGAGACGTCGACGTACGATTACGTTTACAATAGCGACAGGGCGCGTCATGTGCATCTGAGAAAAACTGCACGCGTTTGTGGCATGAACGCATAAGGTGACAGGTTATATGAACAATGTAAACATTTTTTAATAAATATTTACATATATATAATTGTTTTCAAATTGTAATTGTTTAGCGACAAATTAGAATAGATTTCGAGTCGGAGTGATTCTATTGTCACGCATCAGAACTATAAAGAGAAATACCAAGAGTTGTTTATTCACCGATAAACAATCTTAGTGAAAAATATAATTGATGTTTATTATATCTTACGTTTTAATATCAAGTATAGTCAGCTAGACAGAGGCAAAACGCTTGTGTATTCAGTAAGTGGCTAGTTTTTCCATTGACATCAAATTAAGGCAACACGCGTTATTTAATATCCAACTGAAATTTTTATGTTAAAACATGGCCAAGTCATTTATTGATTGACTAGTCGAAATAGGTCAATCATGTCCAGTTGCTCCTTGTCCCATCGTATTCTAAAAAAGCAATTCAATCGACCGAAGTGATCGTGAAGCATACCCAACTGCTGCTAGAGCTTTGCATCAGACATCCTACGACGAGGTCAAAACACAGTGTATCATTTTACTACTCAACTGATTTTAAATTTAACAAGTTTTTAAATGCAGAATTATCATACCCTTAGCGATAAGTTATGGCGAAGATATATCAATATGCTACATGTATATTGTCTGGTATATTTATTTCTATTTTTAGAATATTTCTCACAGAAATTCCTTTAAGCAAACAGCGTAGACCCCGAAGGTCTCATCTGGGTCTACGCTGTTTGCCTCGGCCTTTTTTGTAGACGCTAGGCATACATGGGTTAAATGTGTAAACCTGTAAACAGCGAGTTATGGAGTATAGCGGATTTGTTTACATTAGGTCCTATATGTAGGTGCTAGTTTCGATTTGATATGTATGTCACAACGTCAACAGCTTAGCTGAAACGAAGTGGGTCGTTATTTGGGTTTAAACATTGAACAATATGGCGGAAATGTCTATGTCTTCCCTACAAAAAGGGTCGGATATAATAGAGGACTACTGTTGTTCAACATGCGAAGAAGACTTTGTTTCTACAGAGGCAGATTTTTACTGCGAAATTTGTCTTAAGTTTTATTGCTGTCGATGTATTAACCTGCACAGTCAGTTGTTTAAAAGACACAGGGCATGTGGCAGAGAGGAAATGTGTAAATGGCCTGTTGGCAAAGGCACGCTGGATTTTATCGAGAAATGTGAAGACCACCAAGGGGAGAAACTGAAAGTATTTTGCGAGGATCACCGTAAACTGTGCTGCAGTACTTGCGTCATGCTACACCATCGGTAAGTTCGTAAAATATAACTAAAATGTAGGAGAATTTTTTGTTAAAAGTACTGCTATTTTTAATGCATTGTATGAGTGTAATCCTTTGTATATTGATGTGAACTTACACTCTTGGGCCCAAATTCACAAACCAATTTTTAGATTTAAAGTAAGAATATTCTTAAAACTATTATGTTCCAAATATTTTTTATTGTTGAGCCTAACCTGAAACGTGACACCTAAAATCATTCTTTATATACAACAAAGTGCTTATGACAAAAAGCACATTTGATTACCTACATCTATTCAAATTCTGAAGTTAGATTTCTTGATTCTTAGTCTTTTGTTTATACTTATGTCTAAGAATTGGTTGGTGAATACGAGTCCTGGTGCTAACGTTTCTATATTGACCACCAGTAACGAAAGGCATGTAATTACACTGTCCAACTTCAAGAATAACCCAGTGCATTATATAATATAAGCAAACGTTGCTCTGCAACTATTGTGCTTGTTAAGAACACATCTTTTTATTTTACATTATCATTACGTGTTGCAATTTATACAATAATGATATTCCAGGCAATGTAGTAAGCTGAAACTGATTTCCGAGTCAGCAAAGACGCCGACAAAAGCCGACTTCCAGCAACTATCAACAAAGCTTAAAACGATCCAACAGGAAATAAAAGAGCTGCACAAAAGTCAGAATGACAACTTATCGTCTCTTCAAACTTCATATACAGACCAGTTACAAAACATGCGAGAGAAGCGAAAGAAAATAAATGCTCGACTAGATAAGCTTGAGAAGGTCACAGTGAAAAAACTGGATGAGCTGAACGCAAAACTAAAACATTCGCTCAAAGCTGATGTCGACACATATAGCAAGTTTGAGGCTGATATAAAATCTCTCAGCAAAGCCTTAGATGTTGCTGAAAATAAAAAGGGTGAAGTTGCCTTCATGGCTTATAACAAATGCATGGACAAGATAAAACAAACTGAATCGTATGTACACGAAAACCCCGCATATAATGAGTGTGCTTTGACATTCCAACCTAACACTGACATAGAACTTTATTTATCCAAACTGCCAGATCTTGGTGATGTTGGAAGTATTGTTCATAATAACATCTTTATCCCTGTGAAGACAAACAAAGTGGTTTACAAACAGCATCATATACGAGGGATTTGTGAATTACCCAACGGTCACATTGTTATTGCTGACGAAACGGACAAACAAGTGAAGCTTCTAGACCAGAAATTTGAAGTCATCAGTGGAAGTGATGTGTCTAACGGTCCATGGGATATGTGTCAGGTATCTCGCAATGAGGTAGCAGTTGCAGTAGATAACTTTCAAGACTTGCATGAGGTGCAGTTTATCACCGAGAACAACGGATCTTTGATCAAAGGCCGGAAAATACAGTTCGAGCACATTTGCAATGGTATTGCATGTCATCAAAATGACCTGTTTGTCACATCCAGAAAGGCGCTGTACCACTACACACTGTCTGGGAGCAAGGTGAAACAGATATATGAAGACTACTCATCAGACTTATCAGGTTATTATCCTTACTTTGAATGTTCTTGCTACTGATGCTGTATATGTGTTCGTTTTCTGAAGTTTTTTTTAAATATATTTAAAACGGAATTCAATTTGTCGGATATTTTAATTGTTAATCTAATTATGCGTCAATTACTGTTACAGTAGTTTTTTAATTTGTGATTTCGTATAAGTATATTAATGAACACAAACGGATAATGCTGTTTTTTTTTTCATCGAGAGCTCTAACTAAGGATAACAGAATGTGCAAACAAAAAAGTGGATCATTGGTCTGCCTCTAATATTCAAATTTAAAGTTATTGTAACTTCAAACTTTACACGTAACTGACATTTAATTGACATTACAATTTGTTTTATTTAAATTCGGAATTCAAAAGTTCATATTTTAATTTTAACACTAAAGTTGACGTTTTTTTATATACACAGTTTTTAAATGTGCTGTGAGCCCCGGTGGTGACCGAATATACGTGATCAACATGAGTCAACATAAGCTGCTCACTCTGAATAGAGATGGTACAGTACTGTCTACATTCCAAGACCCTGAACTACGAGGTCCGTTTGGGATGCATGTTACATCTGCAGGGTACGTGCTGGTATGTGGATTAGATTCCAACACAATCCTACAGTTGGACCGCCAGGGTGAACAGAAGATTGCAACACTGGCTAAAAAGAAAGATGGATTGGTCAATCCAGTGTCGCTTTACTACAGCGAGAAAACCAGAACTATCATGGTTGGAGGATTGAACATGGCTCACATCTTGCTCATCACAGTCAAATAACTGAATATTCATGTGTTCACCAATGTGATTGAAATTATTATATCTGGTAGTTTATGTTTGTACTTACATGTAATAAACTGTAAAGCCCAAACACAATAGTTGCATGTAAGATAAGAACGAACAACAGTTCCTTTAGAATGAATGGACAAATAATTATAACGTGTGGTGCTTATACTGAACATGATAGACATGTTTATAAACACACTAGGCATTTTTACGTACATGTATGAAATTTACAGGTTGAAACCATGATTTGATATTAGTATAGACAGCAATGTACGTGGCTACATTTTTGGTGTTTGTAACGTTTGGACCGTCACGTATTGTAGGAATATTTCCAGTTGATACAGAATGAGCCACCTGTTATAATTATTTAGGGGACAGGATTAATAGCCAGAGCAAACATAAGATTTCTTCATTGGCTTCAAAGAAAGATGGATTGGCCAGTCCAGTGTCGGTTATATACATCATGAACACCAGAACCATCATTGTTGGCGCATCATTGTTTCAGGATAACATTCTACTAATTTCAGTGAAATAACTAAATGCTAATTTACTCATTCAAGTGTAAACAACTATTAATGTATACTAAAATGGTTTCATTTTTTCTTATTTTGCACATTTAATGTTTTGGTATGGTTGTTTATCGCTTGTGTGAGAATGTATTTACATTTTTTTCATATTGTGTATTAACTTGAATTCTAACACTACACGCGACTTGTTTTCTATAGACAAAGAAGGAAATCAAGTGTGGGTTATTCTACAATAATTAAGGGCGGAGCTTAATGTTTCGAAAATAGTTCCGAATAAATAAAGAAAATATTGCAGTAAAATGCACGTGCTATGTAGCATGCATAGAAATGTAATGAAACAACAAATTGTATATTTGGTGATTAGTGGCATAACCACGCCTACAAAGAATGTTATTTGTTAGGAAACGAAATTAAGAAAACATGTAAAGCATGTCAGCTTTTCAGTAGCATAAATAAACGTGACGTCATTTAGTTTCTACGATGTTTGACCTCAATGAAAGTGACGTCATTTGCAAAATATTTATGAATGAAAACGACGTCATATGTTTGAACAGTTCAAAGACGTCATTAAATAGTCAACTTTGTACTAAGAAGGGCGGAGTATTGAAAAATATAGTTCACGTCCAAAAGCTTGAACCAAATCAAATCAGAATCGTGTTAGAATCGAAATATTATTTTTCTATGATGGTTTGTTGTCGAATAACCCACAGTAAGGAGTATAGATGCGTGTTATCAAATCACTCGTGCTTCGCACTCGTGATTTAATTCCTACGCATCTATACTACTTACTGTGGGTTATTCAACAACAAACCATGATAGCAAAATATTATTTCTTAAATATAGTGTGTAAAACACAATATGTTAACGCAAAGTAACAACGAATAACATTTCTCAACGAATGATATTTAACTTTGTTTATAGGTATGTACAATGCTTGCTTGTTTAATGATAAGTATAAGTGCATGTATATACATTATAGTTACATATAGATATATATTACATTTTAAATAAAACATTAAGTTTTAGCGTCATGACTCCAGAAATTGAGCTTATAATAGTTTGATTAGTTTGCACGTTCACATTAATTAAATTTATACGAATATTCATTTACCTAAAGATTCTTTGTAATGTATCTCTGTTGTGTATTATTTATAAGCTGTATATCTCTGAATTTAAGTGGAACTGACTATGTGATGATGGAATTCATAAAACATATGTTCAATATTCACTATTCAGTACTGAAGTAGTATTATGATATGTGTTCATAATTCAATTCAGTTATATGGTATATAATAATTCTTGAATACATGGTAAAATGCACAATAATTGATTAAAAAACATGTTATTAGACCTTTTGTAATAATCTTATGATTTGATCTTTGATTATCCTATCACCAATACGGTTTATATAAATCATCAGTGTAAAATGTATCGGCATCATGAACTAAAGTTAACTAAATTGGTTGCTGAATTAAATGCAACTAGAACTGGGACAGATTAAATAAATCAGCAATCTTGATCTTCTCACTGAATGTGTACGAATGATTCATCCTTAAAAAATTGTATAGTGTATATGTTTACGTATTGTAATGTGCAAAAACTTAATATGCGACAATTTACTTCTAGATTATTTCAAGAGACCGTTCTTGATTAAGTTACAGGACACATACAACGACGAAATTCATTTCTTGTACGCAGTCAAATAACCCTGATCACTGTGAAAATAACTGGGACAATAAATACTATTTAAATGTATGTTTACGAATATTTTATTGTTTTTATGAATATCTTATGCTGCGGCTGGTGTCCACATCTATCGCACATATATATGTTCAATTATAACTTCAAGTTGAACCGTTACTCTGCACTTCATAATTATGACTGTATTTGTGTTAGTTAATCATAGACTCATTCACACTTCTGATGCAACAATTGTATTTCTAATTATTTTTTTTATGAATAAATACTTTATATAGAGATTGGAATTATGTTTATTATCTATATTATACATAATAATTAATGTTCTTTTTTAATCAACGGTTAGGTAGGTTTGCAAGCGAGTTAAGACAACTTATGATTTAAATTACTCTAGGTTGCTATTGTATACGAATACAAACATCGACTGATCCCAAAGCAATGCAGTAAGTTGTCATTACACTGAGCACAGTCCTCTCGTTTATACAATTTACCTATTTGCTGGGACAAAACATTAAAGTAGAACGTTATTATGTCTCCATGCACTTTGGTTATCTATAGATATTTGAACGTTACTTGTTTAAACATTCTTTATCACGTCCTAGTTTGTTACACTTGGATACCGCTGTAAACATTGATAGCGGCTTATCAAAGCTGAACGTAGACGAGAGATACATTAATTTTTGTTTGAAAATTGAACAATATGGCTAAAATTTCTACGTCTTCACTTAAAAAATGGTCTGAAGATATGAATAATTACTGTTGTTCAATATGCGAGGAAGACAATGTTTCTACGGAGGCAGACGTTTACTGTGAACTTTGTCTGAAGTTGTACTGCTTAAAGTGTATAAACCTGCATAGTCAGTTGTTTAAAAGGCACAATGTACACGGAAGAGATGAAATGGATAAATGGCCTGCTTCCAAAGGCACGCTGGATTTTATCGAGACATGCGAAGTCCACCGAGGTGAAAAACTAAAAGTATTTTGTGAGGATCATCGCAAATTGTGTTGCAGTAATTGTGTCATGATGACTCATCGGTAAGTTGATATAATATACATGAACATACAATTATGCAAACGCATACGAATGTACCTTGCAATATTGATTTGTTTTAATGAAAATTGTATCAATGTTTCACGTGTGTCATCGCACTTGAGGACTTCATTTGAATTTCTTTATCCTTCACTGTAACCAATATTTGGTATACTGCTAATGTGATTGTATAATGATTTGATACCCTGATTTAAGTTCTACTGTATACGTCTTTAGACTAAGTTGTAATAAACTTATATTACAGGCAATGTACAAAATTGACACTGATATCTGAAGCAGCGAATACTCCGACCAGAGCCGACTTCGAAAACCTTTCAGTAAAGCTTCAACAGATTCTAGTTGAGATTAAAGAACTTCAAAGAAGCCACGAAAACAATATAGTATCTCTTCATACTTCATATACAGAACGGTTAGATCAACTCCGAGAAATACGCAATCAAATAAATGCTCAACTAGACGAGCTGGAAAAGGCCACAGTGAAAGAACTGGAAGAGCTGAAAACAAAACTGAATGATTCTTTTAAAGCAGATGTAGCAACATGTATCAGGTTTGAGGCTGAGTTGAAATCTCTCATCGAGGCTTTACAGGTTGCGGAAAATAAGAATAAAGAACTGGCCTTAATGGCATATAGTAAATGCATGGACGGAATAAACCGATTTAAAACACATCTACATGAAATCTCTGAGCAAAAGGAGTGTTCAATAACATTTCAAGTAAACAGTGACATTGAACGGTATTTGTCTTCACTTTCAGGTTTTGGCTGGATTTTGTCAAATCATTGTCTAATTACAGAGGAAACGAACAAAGTTTATTTGGATCCGTTTGAAAAACCTGATGTTAAAGCTATGTGTGACTTTCCCGATGGTAACTGTATTATGGCTATGTTAAACACACGGAAAATGGTGCTAGTAGACCCTTATTTCAAAGTACTAAGTCAATGCAGTTTGTCTGCACGTCCACAGAGCATGTGTCAGATCTCGCCATGCCAAGCAGCTGTTGCAGTAGAAGATTGGTCAACTATTCACCAAATACAGTTCATCTCTGAGAACAAAGGTCAGCTGGTCAAGGACAGGACGATAGAGCTAGATCATGCATGCGCTGGTATTGCCCACCATCAAGGTGACATATACGTCACATCAAAGACAGCACTGTATCACTACACTATTAATGGGAAACAGATCACCAAACTGTATGAGGATACATCCGGTGGTACTACAGGTAATGGTTCAATACGATTGTTTTTGTTGATATTAAAATCTACGTCTGTTTGTCCTTACACGTATTAAATGTTTACTTTTTGAATGGGGTAAAAGTCTAAAGAATTTTGTGCTTAGTATTTATTATCAGTATACAGTTTTGCTGAAGTTTGACAATACAAGACATTCTTGATATAACCCCGAATTAAACGATTTATGCTTTCTCACGTTGATCCATAATAATTTGAATTGATCTAAAACTACCGCTCAGGGTGAGTATTGTATAGTTGTATTTGTGTGTGGTTTGTAAGAACTCAGAAATTAAATTATGATAACACCCAGCCCCTCAAGTATCTGAGTCCTGTAAAATATTTTGGAAATCTGAAAATATGGTTATGTCTTATTAGTGACACTGAATATACATGTATACTTTATCTTAACAGTGTGTAAATGTGCGGTGAACCCAACTGGTGACATCATCTACGTTACTAACCGCACCAAGCACGCGCTGCTAACTCTATCAAGAGATGGGACGCTACTCTCCACCTTCCAGGACCCTGAACTCAAAATGCCGTTTGCCATACACGTGACGGCTCTAGGTCAAGTGCTGCTTTGTGGAGTTAATTCAAAAACAGTCATACAGGTGGACGGTGCGGGGAGAAGAAAGGTTGCTAAGCTGGCTTCGGAGAAAGAAGGACTGTTTAAACCAATGTCAGTCTATTACAGTAAGAACACCAACACCATTATTGTTGGACAAGCCGAATTTGATTACATACTACTTCTGAAAGTAAAATAGTATTGCATTGTACGATAAAGATAACACCCTATGCTAATAATAATAAACAGCAACCTCAATTGGAAACTATATACCGCCATCCATTTCGCCCTTTCAGTCAAATAAGGTACTTTGAACGGTATGACATCCATTGATGACTACTAATTAGTTTGAAGTTACAGAAATGTCTTTATATAATATAATAGACATTTTGGTTGTTTGCAATTTTCACATAAATGAACATGCATTGTTCAAAATTAATATATTCGGTTCCAGGATAATATTCAATTACAAATTATGATTTGTGTTGATTATGAATTGTTTTTTATTCGTCAAAGTAAACATAATATTGTAACGTGTGCTGTTGTTTATTTGTTAACAATGTATATTTGCAAGAAAGACGAATGTGAGTGCGTAAACTTGAATAAAATCCGACCGTTGTTAACCATTGAGAATGTTGAGTGCATTAAGTTATATATTAGAATTAATGCAATAATTAATGGAATGTAATATATTTTAAGCATTATTTTATTTAAAAAAATTGACAGTGCATTTTAAACGACACATATGTTTCATTGTACTCATTAAAGTTTATCCAAATATTTATTTAATTGTATCAGTATTTATTATATCTTTTAAATAATAAATGTGTATTCACATTACTGTGCCAGACTACAGCAAATGTCATCAAAGGTTGTTGGGCGTAAATTAGACTCCATAAGTTGATTTCCATCTTCTATATTCTTGTTAACTAAATAAATGTTTTAGATATACTTTAATATTGAATAAACACTAAATAAATGTTTATTTTAAGTTGGAGTACTTATTTGCACGGACAAAGTTTTATATACCGATATTTACACAAGTTGGAGAACAAAATTCCTAAAACGAACGTTTACTGTTTGTTCCAATTTAAGCTGATGTCTTTACTATACCTTTCCCATAGATATTTATAATTTAACAAGTGTGTTCTAACATATATCGTCGAGCATGGTTCTATAACCGCATGGTCTTACACTTGATCAGTCACAATCACATTTTACATACATGTGATTACAATTCGAATTAAGATACAAATACAAACGGAAATGAATAAACAGTAACAAACGAAACCGTGTCTCAAGAACAAAAATAATTTAGGAATGGATCACTCTAAAACAAATAATCCAAATACACTAAAATGAAAATTAACTACCATAAAACAACGCAAATACTACGCCCATAATACCGGTAATCCTAATAAATTTATCCTTCACACACTTCTATTTTGCTTTGATTCATCACGCTCAATGGCATCCACCTTTTAAAACTCCAACAACAGACCAGAAACTTATTTTTCCACTAACACAAACAATTGGGTAAGAAGTTTTGCAGAACGTTTAATCCGTTCACTTTTTCACGATTCGCAACGTAATAAGAATATGCAATGTGCAATAACATGCAAAAAAATGCATAGCTCTTTAACATCTTTTCTAAAGTTAATTTTAGTATGTTTAAAGTTAATTTAGCGAATTGATCGAATGTATCAAAAATGATCGCAAATTTAAGCTTAATTACCAAAGAATAATTTACGGTCGGCACAAAAAATAACGAGTCCTTCGAGGTTCTGGAAACAAACTACTTGTTTACGCCTGATGTAACATAAACCATTCTTCTGATACGTGAATGCAACTGTCTATTGCAGCTGTCCCAGGACATACATATTCAGTAATATCTGGATGTCCTATTAGAATGTTCGTAATAATAGTGAGACCTTTCCAGTGCCTACACACTTCCACGCCACATATGTGCTGATCGTGTCAGAAGTGTGGGCTTTTATTCGAGAACCATGTAAGATATTCAATTACTCCACGACAATGTGAGAATAGAGTTAAGGAACACAAAATGTCACCGTCAAAATAACTGACACACTCCAACCAACAAGAGATACTTCCCAGCTCCTGCAAAGGATATACTATTTAGACAGGATTTCAATAAATTAATGCCTGAGTGATCAAGTGACCAGAAAATTAATATTTGCATACAAGGAGCAGCCACTTTTGAACATGTTGGACATTTTAAACCCCCATTCTCATGTAGAACAAGTGGGAGAGAATTTGTAACACAGCGATGATAAATTGTAACAACTACATTTAATATCATACCGCACGAATAGAGAGGCGGGTATGCAGATATGCACACGGTTAACTAAACGATCGATTTTAGAGGTATAAATAAACTGCATACAATGTCGGTGTAAGTTTATGAAGTATGATATTGATTACCAATTTAACAACTCCATGAGCTTTAACTACGTGTGAGTAGATCAAAGATATAGATATAGTGTTTAAACATTGAACAATATGGCGGCCACGTCGATGATTTCACCTCAGAAAGGGTCTGATACAATTACGGATTTCTGTTGTTCAACATGCGAAGAGGACTTTGTTTGTACAGAGGCAGATTTTTACTGCGAAACTTGTCGTAAGTTGTATTGCTGCAAGTGTATAAACCTTCACAGCCAATTGTTCAAAAGGCACATTGCATACGGAAGAAACGAAAAGGATAATTGGCCTGCTGCCAAGGGCACTGTTGATTTAATTGAAAAATGTGAAGAACACCCAGATAAAACATTGGAGGTATTTTGTGAGGACCATCTCCAGTTGTGCTGCAATAATTGTGTGATGCTGACTCATCGGTAAGTTAATCTAATATTACATATACCTCAAAAGGTGAATATCTTTGTTTCCGTGTACTGTATTTATATCATGATATCATTTTGTCGTTGAATATAAAAGAAAAAAAATAAACTCATTGTATTTACACGTTCACTTTCATTAGCAGATCAAAATCAAACGCGTAAACGTATTTCTTTTTTTTTCTTTACAAGACATTCTAATTTATATTTCCTACTCATTTCATTTATCTTGTATACTACCTTGTCAATTAATGGGAAATATTTGTATTGCAGTCAATGTACACAATTGACACTGATATCTGAGTATTTAAAAACTCATACCTCACCAGACTTCCAGCAACTTTCAACAAAGATTCAGACAATTCAGATGGAAATCAGGGAGCTACAACAAAGACATAAATGCAACATCAACTTTCTCCAAGATTCCTATACAGATCAGTTGGAAAAAATCAGAAATATGCGCAAGAAAATAAATGCTCAACTAAACGAACTTGAGAAGGCCACAGTAAAGGGACTTGAGGAGCTTAAAACGAACTTAAATGCTACTCTTAATGAAGACGTAGACAAATGCAGCAGGTTTGATGCTGAATTGGTCTCTCTAAGTGAAGCCGTACATGTTGCTGAAAATAAAAACAAAGAACTTGCTTTTATGGCCTATATCAAATGCACGAGCAAGATACAACAATATGAAGCTTATTTACATGAAAACCCCGCGCAGAATAAATGTTCAATATCACTCCAACCTGACACTGACATAGAACTTTTCTTGTCCAGACTTTCGGGTCTTTGTAATATTGTTCATGATAACAGAGTTATTACTGTTTCGACGAATAAAGTACTTTTATATCCAAAAGGAGAATACACAATACGAGGGATTTGTGAATTTCCAAACGGTCAGATAATTATTGCTGACGTTAAGGATACAAACGTAAAACTAATGGACCAAACATATCAGGTGATAAGTCGATGCAATATACCTGCCTGTCCACTGGATATGTGTCTGGTCTCTCCGAATGAGGTCGCTGTTACAGTAGAAAATTGGACAGACGTTCACGAGGTGCAATTTATTTCTGAGATCAAGGGACAGCTGGTCAAGGGGCAGACCATAAAGCTTGGCCACACGTGCGTTGGCATTTCCTACCTAAATGGTAATGTTTATGTCACGTCACAGACAGCATTATACCAATACACTGTAACCGGGAGTCTGGTGAAGAAGATATACGAGGACAAATCAGAAAGTAAGGAAGTATAATTAAAATTATGTTTAAATGCGATTGGTAAATTAGAAGTTGTGTGTCGTTTAAAAGCATGTTATCTGACACTTGTTGCTGCTTTTGTTCGTTAATTAAGGCAAAACATCACACAAATGTAAATAAAGCTATTGCTTAAAGAGACTTGTTAACATATTTTCGTATTTTGAAAATAGTCATCAAATATATTTACTGACATATTTATAATGTGTTGAATAGTCTTAACTAATTTTAGTAGCAAGTAAAAATTTATTAAAAAATTATCACTGTCCCCGGGACCTCTGGAAACAAAAACTAATGGGCTACCACTTCGCCACGATCGATGGCCTTAATGTCGATTATCGATGTGTACAAGTTATTTGAGTACTTAATGTTGTTTTTTTTTCAAACTTATCGAGGAAAACGCTTTATAATCTTATCGATTTCGAATGATGATTATCCATTAATGAACCAAATGTTTATCATTTTTATCAGGCGTGTTATTTCGATGGTTTAAACATATTGAAAACATACTTTTTTGAATCTATGGCAAGTATTTTGAAAATCGTCTTTTTACCAAAATGTGAACAAGTCCCTTAAATGGTTAAATGTTGTTTTATTATTCACTGATAATCTTTACTTAGTTAATGCGTTGGCTATTTTATATACTTAGTTCTATATCGTGTATCGTAATTGTACTTATGTTTTCAATACCATATAGAATCATCAATGGGAATGTGTGCAGTGAAGCCCAGCGGTGAGTATATTTATGTGACCGATAAAAGTCAACACAAACTTCTCACGCTGACAAAAGATGGCCAGGTTCTTTCAACGTTCTTTGACCCTGAACTCCAGGAACCATATGGAATATGCGTTACACCTTCAGGGCAGGTTCTGGTTTGTTACCAACAGTCCAACGCAGTCATTCAGGTGGACAGTGAGGGGAGGACCAAGATTGCTGTATTGGCTACGGAGAAAGATGGAGTGTTAAGGCCATTGTCAAGTTACTACTGCAAGAACACCAACACAATTATAGTGGGACAACGGAATTGTTTCTACATCTTACTTATAAAAGTTAAATAAAATCTCCTGATATAGTATCATCATCATCGTCATCATTATTATAATTATTGTTTATACTATTATTATTACTATTATTAGTAGTAGTATTATTATCATATTTGTTATTTTACTTCTCATTTCCCGATTAAAATTAATATGATAGGTCACTATTGCATTGTTGTGTTATCTTCTGTATATTTTATGAATAACATCATTTGTATGTATGTATGTCTGTCACCAACATAACATTTTACTGCTATCCCTAAAAACCCAATATAATGTAACATAACTTTAGGTCTAACACTATTTCCAAAATGGATGTATGGTCTAAATGTACACATTTGTATCAATTTAGGTCATTGTTGTTTCTGAAAATTATGTTTACAGTATAAGATATATGTAGACCTTATATGACATTATATGTCTTAAGTGGAGAACTCTATGCAAACGCCTGTTTCGCTCTTTGAAGCTTGATTGTTTGTCATTATTGTAATAGTTTAGCTTCCAGTAACAATAGCATAATTACATTGATGGTGGATAACTAGTACAATTGTGATCACTATGTGTAATGAAATAACACTTTAAAATTATTGTTAATTAGCTTATTGACATGAAAACGTGTTTTGTTATATAAATGATCAAAAGGCAAGTGTGTGAGTGCTATAAATAACTTGAAATGACAAAAATCTTTATGTAATCACGAAACATGTGTAATTTACCATTTAAAATGTGATATTAGCCTGAAATTCGTTTTGGTACAGATGTCAATATATTAACTACGTTATTATGCTAATAATTGCTTGAGACAAAACATTATAATGACAAGTGAAAATAAAAAGACACATTTACATGTTAAGAATTGATCAAAAGTTTTCTTTCCACCCAATCGTGAAGTGTATTTGTACTTATAACGGCTGCTTGTATTATAATTTTACTATAAATAATAAATGTGTGAATACTTTATATATGATGCTCCTGTGTAATGTGATTTGCTGCGACAATGTACAGTATAACACTTATCAATTAAAATAAAATGCTTAAAACTGAAGTTTCAGTACATACTGTATTTTTGTATTTTTAGATTCAATCATATTGACGAAAAAGCCCGACACGAAAAAATGTGACAAAATAATACAGGTAATCGAATGTATTATAGTCGACTAAGATGACAGTTAACATATTAATGTGCTGAGCACAAAAAAAAGCATTTTAAACAGAAAAATCACGGAAACTACTACTTCAACAGCCTCAATAATAACAAATTAATGATTACCCTCGTTTGGCCAATGTATAAACAAACCACACGTCATGAAAAAAAAATATATTAACATTCTGGTAAACAGAGGAAGCCCTCCTTTGAACTGCAAAGACACATTTCGAAAGTTTCGTTCATACAATTAAAGTGAAAGAAAACTTCTAACAAACACGGAGAATCCATTCGAACCCGTAGCCAAGATTGAACCAGGACAAAACTAATGTCACATCACAATGCAGAAACTATGGGGCAATAGTTTCAAAAGGATTTGATAGCAACTCAATAGCTTTGTGGATATAGTTTTTCATTTAATTTACAGTTCTGGCATATTTTATATTCCAATATATACTCAAATGTCGTACTTTGCGATCTGCCATGCACAAAAATGATGTTAAGAATACATTTACGTAGACTATTATAAATAAATGCCACACATAAGAATAGCAATTATTACCAAAACTTGTATGTGAAACAAAATATGGATGGGTTCACGTAACGAAATCAAATCAAACCACTTGACTGTCCAATAAGCCAGACATATGTTTCCTTTATTACGTTATCTAAATGCTTGGTTGTTTTAATGGGCCTTAAACAAGAGTACCCTGAAATGTTTCATTAATAGTGAAAAACTGTTTTCCTCTGATAAGTTCTGTGTGTATTTGCTTTGGTCCCGGAACAATTAACCCTTATTCCCTGAAATTTTCTCTATTCAATTTAACAGCCATAGGTTTCATTCCAAGTTCCGCAGTCCTAATGTCAATGTATGCCATTTGGTACTGGAACATCTAGAAATTTCAACCTCCCGACACAATTCAGCTTAAGTGAACAAGCCTATTTGTCATGTTTCCCTGTCATAATTTCTGTGTATTTTCGTTGGTCCCTGTACATCTGTAGAAACACCTCGTACTTACGGTCGTGGAACCTGAAAACAAGAACTCTGAATCAAAAGAGCTGGGTTTAAACAGGTAAGCCCATTTAAGGTGTAGAGTATAATTTCAAAACGAAATTATGCAAACACTATTACTGATGATATATATATGCAAATCGGTGCTTACTGACATGGCTCCTATAACATTATTAGAACTAATTATTTCAGGATAACTATGAATTGTGACATAATGTATATTAACGAGTCTAGAAAAGGTAAAACCGTGATTAAGCTTGATATTTCAGCAAGGTTCAATGTGATATACTCCCCAAAGCAAATGTTGTTGGACATGCAGTATATTAATTTAAAGGAACTGGACAAAAATCCTTGCTTACAGCTGTATTATTCTTGATGGTCATGACATTTGATGTTCAATAAACCTTTAATGTTGACCTTGACCTTTTACCAAGATACACGGGAATAATAATCATATGTAATATTATAATCTTCACAGCAAATGAAAATTTACAGAGCAGTTACAAAATTGTATGACCTTTGACCTAGAATTGAGACCGTGAAATGTTACCAAGGGGCGTAAGAGCTGTACACGATTTATCATCTAGTCATTGGGGATACAACTAAAGGGAATAATTACATTAAAATCGTACCAGGCATTTTAATGTTACTGATCAGAAATACATATAAGATTAACAAAATAGCGAAACGACGCAACAAATCAAACGTTCACTGCCACAGATAGACAGTAGCATATAGGTCTAAATGTTCAATATACCACCCTTCAGTTGCAACATGTTACTTATAAATAAGAACGTGTTTTACTGTTTATCCTCCAGGTTAGGCTTTGCAACCTCTGCTCGCCCGCTCATACTGTCCATGCATGTCTGTATTTAAACAAAAACTCATTAAAAAAATACGAAAAATGATATATTCAAATATATATTTTTATGTATGTATTTATTTTTTCTGTGCTGATGTGTATCATGGTTTTGCAAATTTAAAATAAATATAAATAAACAATATTTTTTCCCCGTCGGTAAGTGTTAATAAATTAACGTAAAACATTATCAATTAATGTTTATGACATTGAAATACAAACTATAAATCTTTGATGGCATACGAGAATCATTGTTAACAAAATGTACATATTTTGATTAAATTTACTCATATATTTAGATTAACAAGCAGACCAAGACCTCCTCTCCTGAAAAGGAAAAAAAAAACTAATTTGAAACCTGTAGTGTGGGATAAAAGCCTGCAGCAGTGGCTCCCAAAATAGCAGACCCCAGCAGGACCGACTCCTTCTGGTCCGGGACATACACACACATGCCTGTACAAATGGACTTTCATATTACATCAATGATTTGCAAGCAAGAAACATCTAATTTGCTTCTGACATATAGCAAGTGAGAATGTCAAAAAACCACACAGAACAAATAACTTAAACATTTGTATACCAAAAACTCAAATTGAACAGTCATAGAAAAGTCCATTTAGAAATTAATTCATTACATTAAGAAATAGGTATTCCGAAATTATTGTTAAACACATAGGTCTTTACAACAAAAACATTGAATGTTAAAATGCCAAGTATACAAAACTTGCAGACATACAGCCAACTGTTTACGAAGTATTATGTCTTTGTAGAAACGACCATGGGTTGTAGAACAAACCTGTTACATCTGCATGGGTCTGGATATACAGCTGATTTTTACGCAGACCTCCACAGATGTAAATGACTTCAGGGGTGTGGCCTTTGTCTTGTAACTCACTCAAAATATGCCGTGTCCCATACTGAAAAAGGGTGATAGCCAAACAATAACATATCCATAGTATAAGCATCAAGTTTTATTCTCAATGATGTCAATTTCATCTCATGTCTAATATGTAAGCTACTTTCTTTATTATTTAATCTAACATATTTGAACTATTGTCATGTGTAATATATAATGATGTGTATGCAAGTGTATATACTTTGTGCTGTGTGAATGTATATTTGCTTTATCAAATAAATACTGTTTAAACAAAAAGTTTATACATTTTGAAAATCATAACATTTGGATTTGAATTCATTGAAAGCTTCAGAAATCTTCCCATGTGGAAGTTAATACGGTTATTTAAATTAACTATGTTCTAGACAAGTGTTTGCATGTCAGCATTGTCCAAACAAGCGATTTACCTTAGAATATAATTTTTATTTAGACAAAATCTTCCAGTAATAAAGAGTGGAAAATTTGGTTATACTAATAAATGTAGAATGTCACTTACTGCAAGTGCCTGTACAGTGGCCAGATAGAGTTCTGCAAGGCTACTTTCATCTGCTTGCAATGTCAATCCACACAACTGAAAACAACACATGCAGTGTTAACCCATAGCTAATGCTAACTTGTTATAATAAAATCAGTTAATGTTTTTTATCACGAGGTATAATATCAAAGGTCAATACAAAAACAAAATAAACCAATCTCTCAAGGCCTAAATTACAGCATTGAAAGCAAGTCAGGAGTCGCCAACCATTGCAAACATCTATCAATTAAATTTTGAGCGGTAACTGTACATGAGTAATATTTTATAATCCCCAGTCCATTTGTTACATCAATATTAAGGTTAAGCTTTCCCTTCCTTCTCCTTTGTTAAACATTGACCACATATTGACTTGTGGTAGAAAAGATGTTGCACATTAAAGCCACACACCTTATTTGGCATAGTAAATTTAAGTATAAATAAGAAACATATTTTGTCTATGCCCATTAGAATATATCTGGTGGTTACAATTAAGGAAGCAATCCGTCTTTTTTGCGATTTAAAACTTAAAAATAATCGCGTTTGTCGAAATAGACGGATACGTCTAGAAATCCTACTTTAGGTTTTAAAAGTGGTACCGTTTGAAAAATAATAAATAACTTGCTAACTAGGCTATAGATTTAGTTTAATCTATGCCAATTAGAATATATCTGGTGGTTACAAGGTAGAAATCCGTCTTTTTTGCGCTTTAAAACTTTAAAATAATCGTGTTTGTCGAAATGGACGTATACGTATAGAAATCCTTCTTTTGGTTTTAAAAGCGGTACCGTTTGAAAAAAAATTAATTACTTGCTAACTAGGCTATAGATTTTATTTTATCTATGCCAATTAGAATATATCTGGTGGTTACAAGGTAGAAATCCGTCTTTTTTGCGCTTTAAAACTTAAAAATAATCGCGTTTGTCGAAATGGACGTATACGTATAGAAATCCTACTTTCGGTTTTAAAAGCGGTACCGTTTAAACAATAATACATTACTTGCTAACTAGGCTATAGATTTAATAACAATTTTGCACACTTTCAAATTGCATCTTTATGTTTTGATTAACATGTATTTCATTTCAAGGTGTGTGGCTATAA
>VMBQ01004657.1:39955-74961 GCA_007657795.1 Dreissena rostriformis
TTAACCCTTTGAGCGCTGGAACCGGATTTTGAAGGCCTTTGCAAACAGTTTGGATCCAGATGAGACGCCACAGAACGTGGCGTCTCATCAGGATCCAAACTGTTTGCTATTCTGATAGTGGTCTTAGAAAAAAAATCGAAGGAAATGCTAATTTTAGAAATTTAGCAGACAACATTTTAGCAGACGACAAATTTCCCAGCATGCAAAGGGTTAAGTCTCTTATTTTTCAATGAAAATAATCACTTAAAAGTTTCAACACAACATGTCATTTCATGTGATTATATGACAAACAATTTGTATGCAATAAATATGAGATTTGTCTAAAAAAACATCATAAATGCAAACTTTATTACAATATGAATTTGGTGAACTTCAGCTAATGTTAGTAAAACAGATGTAAGAACTTTCGAGACATCAGGGTCTCATTTCTATAGTATTAATGTAGAAAAGATCAAGCACTAGCACTCTTTAAATGTTTATGATTTTTAAGATATTTAATGTGTTGTCTTAAAGCAGGAATCAATTGACATGAGTTTGAAAATATCAAAGAATGGCTAATTCAGTGTTGTTTTTTCTCTATATGTGTAGGTAAGTTAACGAAATATAACCACGAACAAACAAGCATAATGACATTACCTCTTTGCATGCTGGGAAATTTGTTGTCTGCTAAAATGTTGTCTGCTAAATTTCTAAAATTAGTATTTTCTTCGATTTTTTTTTCAAAGAATACTATCAGAATAGCAAACAGTTTGGATCCTGATGAGACGCCAGGTTTTGTGGCGTCTCATCTGGATCCAAACTGTTTGCAAAGGCCTTCAAAATTCGGTTCCCGCACTGAAAGGGTTAACATTTTGGCAAATCGTGAACTTGTGTGAAAGTTTTGGTTATACATGTATCTAATAAAGGTTTGGTGTTATGCTTATAACATTAACAATCAGAACAACATGATAAAAATAAAAAATAAATTATATGACTTTATATTATTACAGAACTATAAAAACTATATCCAGAAATAGGATCTTTAAAATTAAAAACGTTTGTTAACATAAGTTTTAAACATTGACTACGGTATAAAAGCAGAGGGAATTTTTTTACTTTAAGGGCAGGATTTTTGAGGATGTTTAGCATATAAAATGTTCCAAGATGAGTTACCAATTTTTTGGAAGTTGTTTTCAGCCAAGTCTTCAAGCCCGATCATTTTGAAAAACTCTTCACAGAAGCCACCTTCCTTTGTGTATGTCCATTTTGCCACAGTGGAACAAAGGGACCTATTTTAGATATCATAAAATTATTATTTAGATATTGAAGATATTCTTAAAATGCATTTATGCATTATTTATCAAGACTTTGGGTAACCAAATATTTTATAACCTGTATGTATCCATTTTATTGTATGTATTCACACATATTAAAAACAGATTATTTGTTTCTGCTTTTCTATTTCGATTAACTTTTATTGNAGACAAAATCATAGCAACATAACTGGCAGACAAAATCATAGCAACATAACTGACAGACAAAATCATAGCAACATAACTGACTGACAAAATCATAGCAACATAACTGACAGACAAAATCATAGCAACAAAGCTGGCAGACAAAATCAAAGCACCATCAATGTGAGTCATATTTATAACAACATCAAGGCACCTAATATACCTGAAACATAAATATCTGGAAAAAAAATGGCAACATAACTGAGCGACAAATCATAGCCATATACTGAATGCGAGACTAAATCATAGAAACATAACTGCAAGACACGGTCATGGCAACATCACTTCAAGCACAAAGTACCTTGTAAAGCTGCCTGTGGCTCGCCAGGTCAGGAAATCACACAAATCAAATGCATGGCCCAAACGGTCCCAACATTGGGATCGCAAATTCTGTGAGAGAAAAAACTACATGTTATTTCAAACTTGTTCTGAATATTTTAGCTGTTAATGTGCTATTTACTTTTTATTTCTTATTAAATATTTATTTTTGATTTAAAACTATTCTGATCCAACTTATGGCATCTCTTTTTATTTTATTCCAATAGAAGCTAAAACTGGGAATATTATGAAAATGCTATCAACAAATTTTGTTGTTACATTAGTTAAATAGATAAACTTGGTGCATACACGTACTTGTGAGCATACTTTCTGCTGATTAATTAAAAAGGAACCTTCAAAAAGGTTATGCAGAGAAATGGCCCTTATTGCATGGAAACTTGACAAATCATTTAAACATTAAAATTCAGCCATTGTTCAAGACAAACCCATTCATTAATTTGTACAAGTGCCTACATGTTCTCATTTTTTAATTATTCAAATTGTTCACTTTTTGAGACACATGCAATATATTACACTCACCCTCCGTGGCACTTATTACGAAATACATGGTATATGGATACGAAATGTAGTCACATATGTAACATGCTAATGTTCTATGACCTCTTTAACCCTTTCCAGCTCAGAAGCAAAGTGAAAACGGCTATATGCAACCAGCATAAAACCAGAAACCAGAACAGCCTGCGAGGAACTCGCAGTCTGTTTAGGTTTTTTGCTGTTTGCTGCTCATCAGTATCAAAGGATTGGAAATGAAGGCTTTAAAACTTGAATCTAGCAAGAAAGGTCTTATATATTACATTTAATTTGATAATTTTGTAACAGACTTAAAATGCGTAAAATTGCGTATCTGAGTGGTAACGGGTGAATACCTTTTTCAGCCACAACAGTTTTGGTGGCTCCATTTCCAGCGACACACCACCACCGTAATATCTGAGGACATCGTGCCCTGTCTGGTTGATGGAGTCTGCTTCCTGTGCCGCTCTGTGGTCCATCCACATGATGATGTTACACCGGGGCTCTCCTGCAGACAGGGAACTTATCTCATGCATAATGAAAATGAGCCTCACTCTGGGAAAATGGGGTTTAATGCAGGTGCGTAAAGTGTTGTCCCAGATTAGCCCGATTAGCATAGGCTTATCAGGGACAACACTTTCTGCCTTAACTGGATTTTTGCTAAGAAGAGACTTTCCTCTAAACAAAAAAATCCATAAAAGCGGAAAGTGCCCTCTCTGATTAGCCTGTGCAGACTGCACTGGCTCATCTGATACAACATTTTACACACATGCATTTAGCCCCATTTGCCCAGAGCGTGGCACATATAGGGCATGCAACATCTATAATGATAATGTTGCAAATATGAATCTACACATGCAACAGAGCAAATATTTCTCTAGGTTAAATTGTCAGTACAAAACGACTTTTTTTCTTGCGTTGGTACAAATATAAAATTGCAAATGGGGCACTTTTACACAAGTTTGATTTTATAAACTGAAATTGATCACCTATAAATGGTCATAGTCTCAATTAAAAGTCTGTTAGATCTCAGACAAAGTCAAGAAAGTTGATGAGGTGATCAATAGTTGTCACGCATAGCGTTACTCATACATCTTAAAAGCATCTATCCAATTTAGAGCATGTCGTTTAACCCTTTGAGTGCTGGAACCGGATTTTGAAGGCCTTTGCAAACAGTTTGGATCCAGATGAGACGCCACAGAATGTGGCGTCTCATCAGGATCCAAACTGTTTGCTATTCTGATAGTATTCTTTGAAAAAAAATGAAAGAAAATGCTAATTTTAGAAATTCAGCAGACGACATTTTAGCAGACGACAAATTTCCCAGCATGCAAAGGGTTAAGTGTTCTTACCATCTTGTGACACGGAGATGGGCTGGCAATCCCAATCAAGCACAACCAGAGAGCAGGTTGCATCGAACCCTATACCTTTGACAGTAGTGACATTGATTTGTCCAGTCAAACAAACGTGCTGAAAATACCATTGTCATCTCAAAATAATTGCACGGATAGGCAATTTAAATAACCTTTTACTCTCAGGTTGATTTTAATAATAAAATAACGAGAGCTACTCAGAAATTGAAAAATCTGATGAACTGTAACACATCTTGAAGGGCAAACCAATAAAAACATGTGTCGGGAAACAGCATTGAAACATATAAATTTGGGCATTAAGAAGATAAAAAATATTTTCCTGCAGAGAAACTCAAACCCACAACATCTGTATTATAAGACTGACACACTGATCATTAATCACTCAGCTTAGGGGACATGTCTAAAATGAGGCAGCTTTTAAACCATATGAGTCGCGCTCTGAGAAAAGGGGGTTTAATGCACGTGGGTAAAGTGTCGTTGTAGATAAGCCTGTGAAGTCCGAACAGGCTAATGATCAGGGACAACACTTTCCGCTTTTATGATATATTTCGTTTAAAGTAAGTCCTTTTAAGGAAAAATCCAGTTTAGGCGGAAGGGTTCGTCCCTGATTAGCCTGTGCAGACTGCACAGACTAATCTGGGACAACACTTTACGCACAAGCATTAAACCCCCTTTTCACAGAGCAAGGCTCATATGTAAATGAAAAATGTTAGAAAGCATTACAAACATTTCATAACTTTTGCCGTAAATGGCAATCAATGTTAATAAAAAAAATAACTAACAGTTTTTTATAAACATAATTATTTTCATTTTTTAATCGATACATGTACCATTATTCCATACCTTTACATTTTTATACCACATTTCTGGAAACTGACATTTATTTTCTTTAGTCTTTGATTCACGCTAAATAGCTCAAACATTCAACAAAACAGAATTCTGATCATACTTTAATAGTTTCAACCACAGCGGCCCAAATTTCATCCGATGACTGTTGATAGAAGTTTGGCTGCGGATTCCAGATCGTTATTTCCTTGGTTGCCGTGGACACAACATCCCCATGTTGGGACACTAGGGCTGCCCTGACTGAAGCCGTTCCAACATCAACTCCAATAAAGTACGACATCATCTACAATGTAAATGACAAGATTTTCAATATGAGCCTTGCTCTGCAAAAAAACTGGCTAAATGCAGTCCGCACAGGCTAATCAGGGACAACAAATTCCGATTTTATGGTATTTTCTGTTTAAAGTAAGACAGTCTCTTCTTATTAAAAATCCAGTTTAGGCGGAAAATGTTGTCCCTTATTAACATGTGTGGACTGCACAGGATTATATGGGATCACACTTTATGCACATACATGAAGCCCCATTTTCCCAGGAAGAGGCTCATATAAAATTGTGTATTGTTTCTTGGACTGAAATAAACACTGTCTTGTAGCAAATCATCTATGCATGCAGTCAAAATGATATGGACGTAAGCAACTTGTAGTTTTTGTGGTGCTTAACTGTATCAGTTATAGAAAGGAGGAGGGCCATGCAGGCCCTGGAAGGGGCCATGATTGCCCTTAATAGCTCACTCGAATTCACATTGTGACACAAGAGTGGTCTTAGCTAGGAAATTGTTTTAAATTTGTATTTAGTACAATAAGGAAACCAATTAGCACCTGTGCGGGACAATTTTGACCACATAGTCAAGATTTGAATAAATATGGTAAAAGACTACTATATGATGTAAGATATAATATCTCAAACCTCTGAGCCGTGTGATGTCAGAGGAGATCATTTTTTTTATTAAAGTCTTCATATACCATGTGACCAATGGGGCAGTTTTGATCCCCAGAGCATAACAAGAACAAACTTTGTAGAGGACCACTGCCTGCATTGCATGTTACTCAATAACATATATATTGGTTATCAGATTTATAGTGTGGGACTAGACATTTGTTTTAGTTTAAACTATATACATATTAGATAACATAGTACCCCCAGAGTGGGCCATATCTACCTCAGAGAGCATGACAAGAATAAATTTGGACGTACCATACTTTGATGTTACAGAACAAATACTAAACTTATGTGTCTTTCAGTTTAAAACCATCCTATGATGTTACAGAACAAATACTAAACTTACCGGTATGTGTCTTTCGGTTTAAGAGTTGAAGAATTCAATTTTTTCACTTTATACATATACTTGGGGAAACAGGTAATCCCCAGGGCGGGCCAATCAGACCCCAGGGCCATGATTTCAACAAACATGTTTGATGACCATCATATGATGTTGCATTACATATACCAAACCTGTGGGCCTTTAAATTTGGTTTCAATGGAGATTTTTAGTTTTCGCAATTGACATACAATATATATAAGTAAAACAAGTCACCCCTAGGACAGAGCGAACTTATACCCCTGGGGAATGATTTTAATAATTTGGTAGAGGACGACTAAATGATGTTCCATAAAAACTAGCAAACCTCTGTGCTACATAAGAAATACACATGTATTAATTTACCAATCGTGCATTTTATTAAGTCAAATCAAGGGCAATAAATATGTAGCACCTAAAACATTAATTATTATATTAGTAAAGAGTTGTCTTTCCTGTCAGCCACACCCCCTGGAACAGTCGTTAATTTTAATTTTGGTTTAAATCAATTAAGGATACAGTTTGGGTCATATTAACACTGCTTATACAATAATATACTTGTTTTACTTCCTGCCTTATTTCCTGAGCCCGAATGCAATCAGCATTAGCATAATTAGTAACTCATTATTGCCCACAATGCTAGATTGAGGAGCACACATTTTTACAAGCTTGCACTAAATGAATAAACAAACAAAATAATTCAAAGCAGATCAAATGTATGATACATTATTATTTAAGCGTTGTTGTTTTTTTTTTAAAGAATTACAACATGACAGTATCCACTTGCCCTTACTTGATATGTTCGAGAACAAACTGTCTGCATTAACCACAAACCGAAAGTAGAAATGAAAGGGAGACAACTTCTTTAGGAGACGCCCCAAAAATAGGTTATCGGTCTGATTTAAATAATATTCTGCGTGTAAGAAAAAGGTTAATCATTGTGATCATTAATTCAATATACACGTATGTTAAATTCTTAATGTTGAGAAGAAGGCACACTGGTGAAATTAATTTAATTGGGTTGTAGCTATATAAAATTAGTGTAAATATTTCCCTTTGACGTACCTCTTTATTTTTACATACAAATCTTACCGGAAGTTTACATTAAGCGCGAGGACTATTCAGGAAGTTGGATAAGTGTCAAGATTGAAAATGTAGTTACATGTACGACCTGATCTCTTTAACTTTGCAGCAATGTCTGTGTACACTTTAGCTAGTAACTTCACTGGCGGATGAATGAATGTTGTATTATTTGTAAGACATGTGTTGTGTTTCTTAAATGTTTTTCACAACTTTCATTCTGCACTGCATGTGTCGAGTTAAATAAAATGCGAGGATTAGAGAGGAGTGTTTATGATATTAAAACTACAAAAGCCTGATTAAGGTTAAATGGGATTTACAAACCAGGTTAACCATAGGAACGTCGGCATTTGTAGACAGTGGATATATGTCAATTAAGGATACCATGAGAGTGCACGGTGAGATGATGTTAAATTCAAAACCAGTAAAACTGAAGCGTTCTCGGACGCTGAATCCAGAATGGTTTCCGGATAAACCGAAAGAGAAATCTCCAATAGGAAATAAAGACATCATCAAAAATGGAGCGGAAGAAAATGTGACAACAATTCACAGGGTACCGGGACCTTCCTGTAAAGCTTTGAAGCATGCAGTGTCTGCATTAAGTCGTCTTGATGATTTTATTACAGAAAAACTTGGCGAAGGTTTCTTTGCAGAAGTTTTCAAGGTAACTTTCTTTCATTCTTTGCATCGTTATCATGAGGTGACATTATTAGGCATCATCAATATGTCTTGTATGCGTTGCATTTGAGCTGAGGAAAATCATAGCTACATTCTTAAGTTTGAGTCAATAGAAAATAATAGAGTAACATTTATTATTTATCACAGATTCCAAAGGATATGTTGAGTTCACATATATTTATATTATTGAAAAATAAAAAATAAATAATTTCAATTCTCTTAAGGTCTGTTATGTGTATGGTCTCACATTGTGGTCCTTATATATAAAAGACAACCTATAATAGTTAAAACATGTATTAACTTACCGTATACTCTGGCAATAATGAAATGGACATCATGGAATGCGTTTGCTTTAAATAATGTTTGTTTTGGTGACTTTATTCAAGTGTCTTAATGCTACACGTTTTTCCCAGTCAGATCAGTTGTTGACCATTTAAGTTGAACAAATACTTACAATTTAAATGCTACAATGTTTCTGTAGGTAAAAAATATGCACGTTGTAAATTGTATTGCACCTTTCAAATTATGAAGATATTATATCATGCTTTACAAGCTTGTTAAAAAAATATGATGGTGCCACCCTCGAGTAAAAGCCAGAATTGGTTTCTTCAAACCAGTTCCAGATATATTTGTGACTTAGGTAAAAGTCTTGCTAAGGGATTGTTATCATAATGTAAGTGTAATGATAATGGGTTCCATTTAACAGAAAATAAAAAAGTGTTTAACATTATATTTGGTAAGGTTGAACTCATAGAAATGTTTTTAACATTATATTTGGTAAGGTTGAACTCATAGAGATGTTTTTAACATTATATTTGATGAGGATCAACTCATAGAGCTGAATTTGGAGATGAAAAGGAATGTTGGTACTGATAAAAAAAATGGAAACCTTTAATTGGGAATTTTAGGCTGTCATTTGGGGAAAAAAAGCTTTTTGAGATTGGGAATGGGGCCGATTTTCTTCCCCGAATTGTACCAAAAAAATAACCACACTGCATCTGTACTTTAATAAGGACACTGGGAAAAGCCTGGTGTATTTGCATGTTCACTTCTTTGTTACAAGTTGTTGGTACATGTACATGCACAACAAAATATTATCTAAAGTATTGAAATAATCTTGTGTCATAATCCCCAAAAGGATCCCTTTCCATTAAGATTATAAAAATTCCTTGTATTGCAAAGTACCACAAGGATATTGATCGTCCTTAAAAGTCTAATCCCATTCAATTCCAAATAATAAATGTTTAGGTTTATTCATGTACACAGTTATTGTATACTGGGAGTGTCATAATTGCAATTTAACTGGAAATGTATTGTATATATAACCAAACTTAAAATGTATTACTAAAATGTAAATTGATACATGTACATATGTAACATTTGTAAACTGTCAGATTATAAATAAATCAAGATAATGTTTGCAGACTCTAATTGTTTCTGTATAGCTTTAAGTACAAATGTAATTATTTTCTATGTTTCCTTTATGACTATGAAAATATCATGACCTGAATACCAATTATCATATTTATCCTTCTTGCATATAGCAAATGAGCTACATGTTATGACTTATTTGAGGTATTTTATTAAGTTTTAATTGTATACAAAAATTATTATTATGCTATTAAATTAATAATATGGTCTGCTGTGGTATGCAATTATTAACTCATAACAAATAATCAACCGGTTTTGATACCACACAAATTGACAGGCAGCAATCATAGGGTTTATATGCTTATTCGAACATGTCGCTTATTGGTGGACAGTTTTATGAACCGTACATTCATTACTACCTAATAAAAGTTGTAAAACCTCTATAACACCATAATGCATATAATCAGTTAACACTTGCATTCATTATTTTATGACCCATTAACCCTTTTAGCGCTGGAACCGAATTTGAAGGCCTTTGCAAACAGTTTGGATCCAGATGAAACACCACAGAACGTGGCCTCTCATCAGGATCCAAACTGTTTGCTATTCTGATAGTATTATTAGGAAAAAAAATCGAAGAAAATGCTAATTTAAAAAATTCGGCAAACAACATTTTAGCAGACGACAAATTTCCAAGCATGCAAAGGGTTAATAATGAGCGTATTTACTGTACGAGGTCATGCTACTGTTGATAACACTTGTAAAGTGACCTGTTCAATTTCAAAGGACCTTTCGGCTTTGTAAAATGTTTTTGTTTTCTCTTCCAGCTTTTAAAAAAGCTTGTAGCAACATTTTTAAAACTGGCCATTTATCTTTTTGTCTGTCAGATAGTAAGAGGGAATAAATATATTAGGCATGCACCATAAAAATAAATAAAGGCAGAATTATAAGGAAGTGTTTTTTCACCAGTTTTGGAATCAGACGGACCCCATTTGGATTGGAAAACATAACATCACTTTGAATAAAATCGGGAAAATATTTTTTTTAATTGTTTCCTTGTATTTGCAAAGGTTCAACTCATATAGATGGGTAGGGAGATGAACGGAATGTTTTGATACAAAAATTCTTTTGGAAATCTTGAAATAGACATTTTAAGCAGTCGTTTGGCGAAATTGTATACTTTTGGAGATTGGGCTGTTGCTAACACATAAAGAGCAAGACCTAACAGTCCTAGGTGTATATTCCACATAAAGAGCAAGACCTAACCGTCCGTAAAAGTTGAAATACAATAGTCCTGAATGTCATAAAGTCGTTTCAAATTTACTTTTATTACAGGGTAAGTTTTGAAATGACCAAATACAGATTTCTGTATGTGCTAATGTACTAAAATATTCATTTGACTTATTTACTTAAACGTCTACTATGTTTATTCACAGTAGCTGTGTGGGGTGGAAATCATATGATGACTGTTTGATGTTGGATTTTCAAACATCTCTTATCTTCAGTGTCACTAAATAGGAATGCTCTTGTGCCCCCTGTTGAACAGAAGCCTATTGTAATGTTGGTAAAGAATTAATATTAACAGTTACATGTTTAAAAAAATTGATATAGGAAGCTCTGTGTATTATTTTTACAAGCCCAGCATCAAATCTCCTGCAGTGTTTACATTCACTTAAAGTGACCTTTTGACTTCTAATATGTTGACTACAGAAAGAATGCTCTCAGAAGGTCATTGACGTTCACAGTAAATCAAATTGCTAATCTGTCGCTAATGTAACGGATAATTACAGATCAATAAGTAAAAAAACTCTTTTCACAAGTTAATTTACATGTACAAAAGTCTTTATTTAACACAAGTTTGGTGTGTTAATGCCCAACAAATTTACTGCCCCATTTCACCCACCTTACCTCTTTAATACCCCCGTCGCACCGGATTGGCGTCCTTACTGCGTCCTTAGGGCGACTCAGGTCGCAGTAAGAACGCCATAGACGCCGGAGGGACGTAGTAAGAAAGCAAGAGGACGCAGTGAGAACGCCGAAAATTGCTCAGGACGCGAGCCCAAGGCGACCACTTTGAACATGTTCTAAGTGGTCCCCGAAGTCCGGCGTTCTGTTAAGGACGTCGTAGAGACGCCGTAGAGACGCAATAGTCGTGGTAGGGTCGCTGTAAGGTCGCCATGGACGTCGTGTGGTTGCCGCTCAAACCCACAGACAATGATCATTGACTGCAAGGTATGTCACCGTGTGCTGGCCGCTGCGGGGACGCCATGGTCGCAATTAGAACGCAGTAAGAACGCCAAGGACACCGTATGGTCGGCTTTGATCGCCGTACGAACTAGGTAAGGTTGTGAGGGACGTATAAAGTGAGGGCGCGTAGAACGCCATAAACCAGGACGCTGGTGTGACGGGAAGGCGAAAAACAGCATTCTTACCGAAAAAGTCATTGGCGTCCTTACTACGACAATCAGAAGTGTCCAGAAACACAGTTTTAGGTCGCTGTAAGGACGCCAGTCCGGTGTGAGGGGGCTATTAGACATGTGAATTTAACACCACATGAGTCTACTCCAACATGCAAACTAGAACCAGGTTACTGTGGTGTAGTGGACCTGACATCTGGCTAGCGATCAGGAAGTCCCCGGTTTGATCCCTATTCTGGGAATGTTCTCAAGATCTTTTCTTAAGACCCGAAGTTCTGTCCAGAAAACAGAATTGAGAGTGTCTTAATAATCCTTATGCTGTCAATGAAATCAAGCACAAATAAATAGTTCTGTCTGACGCTTGCTGAGAATACAGGGCTTAATGCATGTGCGTACATTTTTGTCCCAGATTAGCCTGTGTGGACTGTACAGGCTAATCTGGGATGACATTATGCACATGCATTAGGCCCAGTTTTCCCAGAACGCTGCTCAAATAAATAAGATAGTTTGCTTCCGGTGTAGTCTAAGCCCCTTCTCTGCTGCAGGTGACCCATCGGACGACCGGTACGGTGCAGGTGCTCAAGATGAACAAGGTGCAGGACAACCGCCCCAACGTGCTGCGAGAACTACAGCTCATGAACCGACTGTCCCACAAAAACATCCTCAGGTTTGTTACTGCCCTCGTCCAAGTTTATAAGAGACTCGCTCTGGGAAAACTGGGCATAATGCATGTGCGTAAAGTGTCGTCCTAAATTAGCCTGTGCAGTCCGCACAGGCTAATAAGGGACAACGCTTTCCGCTTTTATGGAATTTTTCTTTTAAAGGAAGTCTCTTCTAACCGAAAGTCCAGTTTAGGCGGAAAGTGTCGTCCCTGATGTACCTGGTGCTGTCAGCACAGGCTCATCTGAGACGACATTTTGCGCTCATGCATAAAGCTCAGTTTTACCTGGCCGCCGCTCATATATATATTTATTTTTTTTCGTTCAATATATTTTATTGTCCTTGTCAATAGGTGTGTGTGGGTCGAGGGCATCCCACTCCACACCGAACAGAGTTTACAATATATGCATATTATAACACATTTCATACATTTAACAATCAACAGCTCATATCTTGATCATTAACCATAAGATTCACAAAAACATCCTCAGGGTCGGTCCCAGCCACAACAAGATAATTAAGATAAATTATAAAGATTTCCCTGATAGTTCACTGTTGCACAAGAACAGCCTCAGGTCTGTAGTTGCTGTGGTGGAAGTTGACAGCAGGTTACTTACCTCATAACTGGCGACATGCAGGGGACGTGCGAATAGATATGTAGTAAACAAATCACGCAGATAATTAGGAAACAAATCAGGCAGCCAGTTTTCCCAGTGCAAAAGAGATCATGCCAAATACAGTCATAGTGCTCATTGTGGTAACATTCCTGAATGAGTATAAAGATTTCAATGGATAATAACCCATTTATGCCTAGCGTCTACAAAAAAGGCATTGCGCCATGGCAAACAGCGTAGACCCAGATGAGACGCCGCATAATTCGGCGTCTCATCAGGGTCTACGCTGTTTGCTTAAAGGAATTTCTGTGAGAAATATTCTAAATATAGAAATAAATATACTAGACATCCCTAATTTTGGAAATAAATTAATCCAATTTAGAAGGATGGGAGAGTCCACTAGGCATAAATGGGTAAAACATTTTCACAGCTTCCCTGCTGCTTTTCAACTGACAACTTGTTTTCTGAGTTGATAGATGCCACGCAGTTACTTGCAAAGGAATTGCCTTTTCTTGCTTTATCGTTGCATGTAAACAATTTGGGTTGCGTAGAATTTTGTTTTGTTTTTGACATCTTTGAAGTATATGTACAATTGGTTCTCTTAAAATTCTGTAAATGAATCAGCTATAAAACATTATTAAAGTCATATAATTTAAGGCTTCTTTTCTTCTTCTTTTTTCGAAGAATGATTCAGGCGAATCTAAAATTGACATAAATGTACAGTTGTTTAGTATTGATTTATTATTATGCTGCATTTAATGTTACCCCACCCCTCTTGACCCTATGCTACCTGTAATTTGGTGGGTCAAGCCTATGTGTGGACCTTTTGTGCTTTGTATGTTACCTGATAAGGGTGTTAAGGTCAGTAAATGGACAGTGTTCTATTCAAATAGCCCAGGTAACAGTTGAGAGTTTGAAAAGTAGTTCCACTTTAATCTTTTCACACCTCTGCAAATAAGTGACAAGATTGCCTTAAATGAGTTGTTTATCTTGTCCATAATGCCGAAAACTTTTGGAGCAAAAATCAGGTAACTTGTAATCTGTTAACATCTATATTTGGTGTAGTTTTGCTTCAAGTTCCAAGGTGTATTAATATTTGTCTCCTCCTAGACATGCATAGTTCCTCTGTCCAGCAATTTTTTAAACATTCATATACAAATTCTGGCTGTGGTGAATGCTTAAAGGGACCTTTTCACGTTTTGGTAAATTGACAAAGTTGGAAAAAAAATATTCAGATTTGCAAATTTTCGTTGTAGTTATGATATTTGCGAGGAAACAGTTATACGGAACATTTACCATGAACTCAAATATCCATTTAATGCATTTTTTGACTATTTAAAAACCTGAAGATTATAAAGCGTTGCAACGCCAAACGATTGAATAATTTGGAGAGTTCTGTTGTTATCGATATATTTTGTGACACTACGAGGATTGCTGATATAAAGTTTAAAATACACCACTCACTGTATGAGCACAGATGGCTGAGTGGTCAAAGCGTTACACTTTTACTCAAGAGGTCAGTGGTTCGAGCCCTGGAGTTGTGGATCACTTTTTTCTGTCTTTAATTTTTTTTTTTTTTTTTTTACTGGAGCTTTTTAGCTCCAATTACATTTATCAATTAAAATCATTTAATGACAAAGTTCAATACATGCCAAAATCTTTGAAAAGGTCCCTTTAAATATGACTAAGCAGTGTCCTTTTAAACGATGTTAATTAAACCTGATATGGGTATCACTCCTGTCAACCAGAGAATGTTATCAGCAATCATTTTGCTAAAGGGCTCCATCACAGATACAATAAGAAGTTCACTGAAATTTGATGAACTAGGTTATCTAGCATTAGTGTGTTAACCCTTTGAGCGCTGGAACCGGATTTTGAAGGCCTTTGCAAACAGTTTGGATCCAGATGAGACGCCACAGAACGTGGCGTCTCATCAGGATCCAAACTGTTTGCTATTCTGATAGTATTCTTTGAAAAAAAATCGAAGAAAATGCTAATTTTAGAAATTTAGCAGACAACATTTTAGCAGACGACAAATTTCCCAGCATGCAAAGGGTTAAATATGGTTTACTACTGTAATAGCGTGATATCACAGGTCCTTGAAGAAATAAAATAGGTCCTTGTATATATAATTACCAAAAACATTGTTCAAGTACCTGTGGTACCACTCTATTACTGTAGTACACTACTTGAAAAAATGTGTTTGGTCCTTATATATATGATAATTTGTTGTTAAGTACCTGTGTGTGATACTGATAAGGAAATGTGGTTTCACTCGGGTAGGTTAAAACTGAAAGTGCTATGATGCAAAAAAAATAATAAAATAATCAAAGGACATGTTACTGGAGCTTTATTACCACACAGTTCTTACTCTTATGGCCTTTAAAGTGCGACACTTAATCCAAAAAATATTCAAGAGTGATAAAGGAGTGTAAATCCCCAGTGGGAATATCATATTATAGCTTTGACTTCCTTGTACATGTATTAGTTTTACATTACCCGGTATTGATTAGTTTTTCACATAACATTTAAGAGAAGATCTAATTTTGTTTCTCCTTGATTTTTTCAGTTCAAAATTTAGCCCTAATGTGTTTAGATTGAAAAATTTCATATATATTTTTTAAATTGGAATTCATCAGAGAAAATCTGATGGTTATCAAATATTTACAGTTCAAATTTTGGCCCTTAGCTATTCAGATAAATAACTTCATTGTAGTTTTTTGAAATAGGAATTCATCAAAGAAAGTCTGTGATCATACTCATATTTTTAAGTTATTGCAAGGTAAGTTTCACTGAAGTTTTATTTTCAAAAACAGGTTTGCATGACAGGCCATTTCCTAGATGCAATTTGGTTTCTTGCCCTGTTCTTTCTATTTGTGTTTGCTCCTAGAAAATTCTATTTGGTTACAATTTTTTCTTCATAAAACCCATCATATGTAAAATCAAAGCGCTGAAGGCACTGAATTTGTTCGCTGTTGTATAATCTTAGACGCAACTCAGTTTTCAAAATTATGTTATACATGTAGCTTTTTATATCGCTAATAAAAACAAGGAGAATTTTGCCAAAGCGTTGCAAGTTTGGCCAAAGAAAATGTTGAGTCTGGGCAGGTTTTGTTAAAAAGGATTGGGGAAAGGGGTAATAGCCTTCAAATAGGGAAACAAAATAGAGCATGAAAACCGAATTTGGGTATTACTTTCATGCGTTGAAACTGATACGGGAAATGAAATTTGAAGAGGTAAGTTTCATTTTTTGGGATTTCTACATGAATTGAAAGAAATTTTCTGATTGGATTATATTAATTGGGACGTAGCCTTTATTGGGCTTCAACTACAGAATAAGAAAAAGCCCTGCATGAGAAGCCCTGCAGTTATTTCATTATATACTGTTAAAATATGGAAGACAGAGAATGTTTTACATATCTGAACTTCAAGTGAATGTGTAGCATTCTGGAATGTTTACCACACAGTACTTTCAAATCGTGATTTCCTATGGTAAAGTTTGCACTGTAGGTGACAGAGTTAAAATTCCTTCCATGGGAAAGAAGTCAAAAACCATTGTAACCAGTACAAAGTAGGAGATACATGCATGTGAATAATACAAGTTATTTGGACAGTGGGCTGATAAAACTATTTTTGGCATGACAGTGACAGTTTTTTAGTTGTTGTTTTTTCTCCAGCATATGAATCAGACTGGAAAGGTCTAGAGAAAAAGAATGCCTCCCATGTCATTACATAACTATGTGTTTAGAGCAGTGATGAATCATCAGGTATTTAATCATTTGAGGACTTGTGTCATTTGGCAATGGTCCTTAATTAAGAAGAAAAGTGCATCTTTTTGTATTGGCTCTACAAAGGTGAGGCATGAAGCATTTTACCTGACTATACTCTGATGTCAGGGGTGACATGTGAAATTTTGATTGAGCCTCACTCTGTGAAAAGGGGGGTTTAATGCATCTGCGTAAAGTGTCGTCCCAGATAAGCCTGTGCAGTTTGCACAGGCTAATAAGGGACAAAACTTTCCGCCAAAACTGGATTTTTGCTAGAAGAGACTTAAAATAAACAAATAATATCATAAAAGGGGAAAGTCTCGTCGCTGATTAGCCTGTGCAGACTGCACAGGCTAATCTGGGACGACACTTTACACACATGCATTAAACCCCCTTTTCACAGAGCGAGGCTCATTTGGTATATTCTCCTTTTTCAAGGTGATTTGTGTGTTTTAAGACACACTCCTAGGATGGGAGAGCAGAGGCTTCAGATTAATCATCCTTCCATTTTGACTTTATAACCAGCTTTATGTCACTCATCTTATTTGGCTAACTTGACCCCAAACTCTTCCCATCCAACCTCCACTTCCTTTTAAGAAGTACATTTCTACTCAATAAATTAACCCATTTATGCCTATAGCGTCTAGAAAAAAAGGCCTTGGCAAACAGCGTAGACCCAGATGAGACGCCGCATGATGCCCCGTCTCATCGGGGTCTGCGCTGTTTGCTTTAAGGAATTTCCGAAAGAAATATTCTAAATATAGAAATAAATATACTAGACATCCCTAATGTTGGAAATAAATTGATCCAATTTAGACAGATGGGAGAGTCCACTAAGCATAAATGGGTTAATGCCACTCTTGTAATATGGCTAATTTGACCCCAAACTCTTCCCGTCCCACCTTCACTTCCTTTCAAGGAGTACATTTCTTCTTAATAAATGAATGAAAGCCCTTGCAAAAAGGCTGCCAAGGTGACCCCATTCATGTTTGATTACAAACTTCTATTTAACTTTATGCAAAGCTGCAGGCGATATACGTCTTTTCAATCTTACATACATGTACATCTACATGTAAGGTATGTTTTTGTTTCCAGTATATGCATCTTATATATTTTTGAAAATATATTAACTTTACATATTTTAAGTTACAGATGTACCTGAACCCATATTTGGTCCCGTATAAAAATACAAAAATATATTAAATTTCGCAACAATTAAAAGTGACATTTTATGACTTCAAAGAATTGAGCAATTTTCATGTGCCTGGATAAATCTCTTGTAAGTGAATAATTTAATAGCGAAATAATTATATTTATACTTTAATTAACTTTTGTAAGAAATAATTTTCTGTTTATTACAAGTTTCATACGTCCTTAAATGGTTATTCATACACTAAAACATGAATAAAACTCTAAATTTATTCAGTGATGATAACGCATTTTCTTTTCAAACTCTGTGGCCATGCAGAAAGATTTAATATCTATGTCAGTGTTCATTTCATGGTTGGAAGAGTTTCACTGTCAAATTTATGATTTCCACAGAGTTGTTGTGTAACAAGATAATTCATAAAATTGTAGTAAGTGAAAACTGAGATTCTTTTTATTTTAGTCTTGACTCTTTGATGCTCACAAATCTTGTACATGTATTTGAGCCTCACTCTGGCAAATTAGGGCTTAACCCTTTGCATGCTGGGAAATTTGTCTTCTGCTAAAATGTTGTCTGCCAAATTTCTAAAATTAGCATTTTCTTCGAAATTTTTGTAAGATCACTATCAGAATAGCAAACAGTTTGGATCCTGATGAGACGCCACAAAATCTGGATCCAAACTGTTTGCAAAAGCCATTCAAAATCCGGTTCCAGCGCTTAAAGGGTTAATGAATGTGCGTAAAGTGTTGTCCCAGATAAGCCTGTGCAGTCTGCACCTGCTAATCAGGGACAACACTTTTGGCTGTTATGGAAATTTTCATTTAAAAGAAGACTCTTAGCAAGAATCCATTTAAGGTGGAAAGTGTTGTCCCTGACTAGCCTGTGCTGGCTGCACAGGTTAATCTGGGACAACACTTTATGCACATGCATTAAGCCGCGTTTTCCAAGAGAATGGCTCATTTCTTTTTTGATGTAAATAATGGAAATTAAGTTAAATTATTACAGTTACCAGCATGTGTAAAATGTGACTTGGCCCAAATTAATCATCATTTACATTTTGATGCAATTGATTTTTCGAAAGTGAATAAAGGGTGTGTAATGAAGACTGTAAAAATAGTGCCCCCTTTTGCACCCTTAAACCCCTTAAAGATAAGAACATTTAAACTATATATAAATTATCAAATAAAACTACACAACACATGTATATTATGCTCTTGTAAACTACAATTGTGGAGGCTGGGGGGGAAAAGCTAGGAAAAACAGTACAGGTAAAAATAGGCAGCATTGTGAAGTAAACAAACATTGAGACTGTAAAGAGCACCACAGGTATAGGTTATCCTTTTATCTCTATTAGTATTACCACCTGGCACTAACCAAGTTACATCATTCTGTGTTGTTAACCCTTTGAGCACTGGAACCGAATTTTAAAGGCCTTTGCAAACAGTTTGGATCCAGATGAAACGCCACAGAACGTGGCGTCTCATCATGATCCAAACTGTTTGCTATTCTGATAGTATTCTTTGAAAAAAAAATCGAAGAAAATGCTAATTTTAGAAATTCAGCAGACAACATTTTAGCAGACGACAAATTTCCCAGCATGCAAAGGGTTATTATCGCAGTCAAACAACATGTTCTTCAGTTACATCTGGCCACAAATGGACCAGACCCTTGTTCAGATTATTGAAGTCTTGTTCTGGGAAAACTGGGCTTAATGCATAAAGTTTTATCTCTGATTAGCCTGTGCAGTCAGCACAGGCTGATCTGGGATGACTTTTTATGCACATGCATTTATTCTGTTTTTTTCCAGAGTGCGGTTCATTTTGTTTTAGTCACATCTGGTAACAAATGGACCAGACCCTTGTTCAGAGTATCGGGTCGTTTATTGACCTGATGCACTCCATGATAATCATATTCACCTAGATTCTTTATTGGTTTATGTTGATGATGTATTGATAAAGTGGTTTTGATAGTTACATGTGTAGCTGTTATGCATTTTGTATTGATTGTAATTCATATTTAAAGGCAAAAATTTCAGTTTACAATTTATCACAAAAACATAAGGTTCTTTCAATATTAAGGTACAACTACATGTGTCTTGTGAGAAAAGTAAAAATTACAAACACATGACGTAATATACAATTTAAAAATGATTTTGCAGAACTTTGAAGCTGCAGGATACAATTTGACCATTGCATGGTATTTCTGATTTCAGGTTTCTGGGGGTCTGTGTACACGAAGGCCAGCTTCATGCCTTGACAGAGGTGAGTTCAATACAACTGTACACTGGAGCTGCGTTCTGGGAAGACTGGGCTAAATGTATGTGCATAAAGTGTCGTCCCAGATTAGCTTGTGCAGTATGCACTTTACACATTTATGGGATATTTTGTTTAAAGGAAGTCTCTTTTAAAGAAAAATCCTGTTAAGGCGGATGTGTCGTCCCTGATTAGCCTGTGCAGACTGCACAGGCTAATCTGGGACGACACTTTACGCACATAAATTAAGCCCAGTTTTCCCATAGCGAGGCTGAATAGTAGATTTATATCAGAGGAGAATAAAGAGTCAATATAGCAATAGTAGAACATTAGACACTGTCATGTACAGGTCTTAGACAAACATGTTTTTTACAGCTCAGACTAAGTCAGTATAAGATGTAACAATGCAAACATGAAGTGGCATCAATAAATCTACACCTAAAAAATTTACACCCTATGGAATTAAAATGAATAGCTATATACAAGAATTCGGTTTACCCCTGGCCAGGGTTAAAAACGATATACATTTTTGTTTCTCACATCTTTTTCATATGTTACCCTTAGAATATTACTAGTATCATAATATTGATATAGATGAAGAGAGACAGGTTAGCATAAGAGATAAAAATATAAAAATGAGTAAACTTTGCAAACATGTAGTGGCATCAACAAATCTATGCTTAAAAGTTTACACGCCATGGAATTAACCCTTTGCATGCTGGGAAATTTGTCGTCTGCTAAAATGTCGTCTGCTGAATTTCTAAAATTTGCATTTTCTTCACTTTTTTTCAAAGACCACTATCAGAATAGCAAACAGTCTGGATCCTGATGAGACGCCACGTTCTGTGGCGTCTCATCTGGATCCAAACTGTTTGCAAAGGCCTTCAAAATTCGGTTCCAGCGCTCAAAGGGTTAAAATGATTGTCTATGTACAATAATTATTCTGGTTTACCCCTAGCCAAGAATATTAATGTTCGTATCTCACACCTTTTTTCATATGGGATGTTGAGCATTGTCATAATATTGATATTGATAAAGTGAGACAGGCTTCTACAGGGGTGGATAGCCGATAAGTCTTGGTTGCAGTGTAGTAATGTGTAATGGGCATTGACAGTTTACCACACAGCATGACAGAGTGGGCTCCAACATGGATGATCTTGGCACAGTTTCTACCAACAGTTTGTTGATGTTGTCATTGAACCAGTTCATCATGTATGTTGCTTGAAAGCCAGACAAACCCATCCGCTCTCTTGTTGGAACATACACATGCATGCTTATGGGGGTCACTGTAAAACTGTGACTTATAATGACTGAAATGTTCACATTATTATACAAGTGGATAATTAAAAGGAAATGTATCGGAACTATAATAGTCTGTTTGAAGAAGCACCTAAACCACTCATCATATATGCCGCTATGGGAAAATGGTGCTTAATGCATGTCCGTTAAGTGTCGTCTCAGATAAGCCTGTTGCAGTCTGCACACGCTAATCAGGCGCGCCACTTTGCGCTTAGCCTTGGTTTTTATGTCCCCCAGTCTATACTTGGGGACATATTGTTTTTGTCCTGTCTGTTTGTTGGTTTGTTTGAACAAACTTTAACATTGGCCATAACTTTTGCAATATTGAAGATTATATAAGCAACTTGATATTTGGCATGCATGTGTATCTCACGGAGCTGCACATTTTGAGTGGTTAAAGGTCAAGGTCATCCTTCAAGGTCAAAGGTAAAATTGGGTCAAAATCGCTTAAAAGGGGACATAGTGTTTCACAAACACATACCTTGTTATTGTTTAGAAGAGACTTCCTTTAAACAAAAAAAATTAGAATACAAAAACGTCATCCCTGATAAGCCTGAGACAACACTTTACCAACATGCATTAACCCATTGCATGCTGGGAAATTTATCGTCTGCTAAAATGTTGTCTGCTAAATTTCTTAAATTTACATTTTCTTCAATTTGTTTTCAAAGAATACTATCAGAATAGCAAACAGTTTGGATCCTGATGAGATGCCACATTCTGTGGCGTCTCATCTGGATCCAAACTGTTTGCAAAGGCCTTCAAAATCCGGTTCCAGCGCTCAAAGGGTTAAGCCCCTTTTTTCCAGAGCGAGGCTCATATAGTTTATGATCTACAAAAGTTGTTTTCGTGTGATACATTATCCATTTCATGTTGCATGTGTCCAGTAGAACCAAAACTAAATTGTCAACCTCATGATTTATCCTGTCGTGTTGACAGGCCGTATTTGTCACCGGTTTGACATCCATAGCCGGGCAATGATCACTTGCTGCGGTGTTTTACATGCTCAACCCATCATATAAACAAATGTGACACATACCTCCACCTGCTCAAATATGCGACCCTAGATGTCGTGTTCAACAGCGAGAGATAGTTTTATTGTTAACAAGCGCCTAACAAGGTTATAGTGTTTAAAATCCCATTAAGTAATTAACCATTAACATGATATAAATGAATAAGTGTGGGTTTGGTTGTTGTTTTTGCTATGTACTGGATGCATTTTGGCAAGCAAAAACAGTGTCCAGCAAACACATAGCCCTGGGGCTAGCATAATTTTAGTCACTCTACTAAGAATTCCAAGCATACGCCGGTTACGCCCATTGGGCTACTGTGAATCTTTATTAGATGTTTATATTACCAGGCATTAAGGAATTTGTCCAGGGTCACTCGCCTGTTTGGCAAGAAGTCCTGTCAGGCCACTCTATCTGCAGTTTTATCTGCTCACCCTGCATTGGTTTAGATGAAAAAACATGTTCGAAAATAAGCAAACACAACATTTCTAGTGTAATTGATTGAAAAGGGAATGGGTAAATTTTGGCTGCCCTGTTTATCACAAATTATTCCCTTAGATTAATATTTAAGCCGTCTTATTTGAATGCAAGTGGCAGTTCACTTGCCATGCCTGGCAAAAATTGGGTCAACATACAATGTCTCAAAAATGCAGTGAAATCAAATGCATAAGAAACAACATTATAATGACCTTATGTTACAAATATGTCTGTTTTCAGAACACTGTTTGGCAAATCCTTTTAAATAAATCTTAACGTACAACATTTTTTTTGGCAAATCTGTTTGCTTTGCATCTTTTTATTTCACTGTAATTCACATACATTGCTTCACTATTGGCTTCAATCAAGTGTTGTCAATTGTATTTATCAAAATATTGTACACATATAGGTAAGACTATATTACATGTATCATCAGGTGAAAGAAAAGTAATAGAAAGGTATGACTAACCCTTTGCATGCTGGGAAATTTGTCGTCTGCTAAAATGTTGTCTGCTAAATTTCTAAAATTAGCATTTTCTTCGATTTTTTTTCCAAAAATACTATCAGAATAGCAAATAGTTTGGATCCTGATGAGACGCCACGTTCTGTGGCGTCTCATCTGGATCCAAACTGTTTGCAAAGGCCTTCAAAATCCGGTTCCAGCGCTCAAAGGGCTAATTAACTGTAAGGCAGTTCAATNGTCAGATAAGTTTTGGCACGTTCAGTTTCTGTCAGGTAGATTGTTGGCCCTATCAGTTTCTTGCTATGCTGGCAAATAATTAAAAGAGACATGGGAAATGGTTTTGTAATTATTGTATGAATAAGGTATGGTATAGGTTTGCTGACCATTGAATGTCTTATGATATGTGAATACATTCCTTTGATTGTTACGGCAAGGTTTCGCAATCAGGTATACACTATACAGTGTGTCTCCTATTTGCTGTATTTTGAAATGTTTCGAAACAATCATGTCAGATACAGTTTTAGCCCTATCAGTTTCTAGCAGTGTGGGCAGATCATTAACAGAAATATGGAAAATGGTTTTGTAATTATTGTATGTATAATGTGGAAAGTTATCTAATGTAGGTCACAACAGAAATATGAAAAATGGTTTTGTAATTATTGTATGTATAATGTAAAAAGTTATCTCATGTAGGTCACAAGGAGAAGCACATTTGTAAAACTTAACCCTTTGCATGCTGAGAAATTTGTCGTCTGCTAAAATGTCGGCTGCTAAATTTCTAAAATTAGCATTTTCTTCGATTTTTTTTCTAAGACCACTATCAGAATAGCAAACAGTTTGGATCCTGATGAGACGCCACGTTCTGTGGCGTCTCATCTGGATCCAAACTGATTGCAAAGGCCTTCAAAATCCGGTTCCAGCGCTCAAAGGGTTAATTATTGCTCTTCATGCCTTCATTTTGCTGAGTGGAAAAAAGCAATTTCAGTTAGAGAATTTCATCTCAGAAAACAGTGTAGACACCTCATAATAAAAATGCATGGCAAGTTATAAACAAATTACTGTGTTGCTTCTCAATTGCTTAAGTAAATTATATTAATGCTGAAAAAGGCGTGTTCTTACTCATGATGCGGTGTAAAATTCAATACAACCAATAAGTCAAAAGCCATAATGTGAAAGTGATTCAGAATTCATATTATTGAGTTGTGAGTATTTGTAGTGATTGTCCACATGATCAATAACAGCCATTGCAAACATGTAATAAAGTTGAGCATTTTATGTGAAATACACACGTCTTGATAGCCTTTAATTGTATTTACTTGTCATATAATGATTCATTCTAGGTTAAATGTTTATTGATAAGGTTAATAAGTGATGTTACTTGATTGATGACTTACATATCAGTTGATGCGATGCAGATGAAGTTATTGCTTTATTTACTATCTGTCGCGCCATGGTTTTGACCAAATTTTGATGTATTGTTGAATAACTTGGCACACATGATAACCGTCATAAGACAACATGTTGCGTCTAATGCCGGTCTCCCTACCTCAAAGTTCAAGGTCACACTTAGACTCCAAAGATCAAATTTGGCACACAAAAAAACAGCTATTCTGTACTGTAACTCTGTTATTCCTTATGCAATTTTAAAATAAGTTACAACATATTACCACAATCAGGAGAGAGCGTGTCACATCAAGGTCAAGGTCATACTTAGAGGTCAAAAGTCAAATCTGCCCATAAAACAGCTTGAAAATTCCTGTCTCACTCATAACTTTGCCACATATTGATGGATTTTAACCCTTTGCATGCTGGGAAATTTGTCGTCTGCTAAAATGTCGTCTGCTGAATTTCTAAAATTAGCATTTTCATTGATTTTTTTCAAAGAATACTATCAGAATAGCAAACAGTTTGGATCCTGATGAGAAGCCACGTTCTGTGGCGTCTCATCTGGATCCAAACTGTTTGCAAAGGCCTTCAAAATCCTGTTCCAGCACTCAAAGGGCTAAAGAAACTTGTCTTGTTATTGTTCACAAGAGCTTACTAGGTTATATTGTTTAACTCTTTCAGTGCTGGAACCAAATTTTGAAGGCCTTTGCAAAAAGTTTGGATCCAGATGAGACGCCACAGAACGTGGCCTCTCATCAGGATCCAAACTGTTTGCTGTTCTGATAGTATTCTTTGAAAAAAAAAGAAGAAAATGCTAATTTGAGAATTTCAGCAGACGACATTTTAGCAGACAACAAATTTTCCAGCATGCAAAGGGTTAAAATCTCATTAAGGTAATTAGCCATAAACATGACATTAACAAATAAGTGTTGTGTTGGTTGTTTTTCCACATGCATTTGGCAAGGCAAAACATGTTTTATTTGAAGGCAAGTGGCCATGACCTGGCAAGAATTGGGTCAACATATAATTTTTATCTTCCCAGCGATTTTTTTCCTTCTTTGTAAAGTACCGGAAAACGGCACTTTCCCAATCTCGGAAAATTTCCCAATTGATTTTTTTTTATTAACCAGGTTTTCCGAAGGAAAAAACTGGTAATTAGATTGGCGAATGCGGGCGGGCTGGCTGGCGGGCGGGCTGGCGGGCGGAACAAGCTTGTCCAGGCCATAACTTTGTCGTTCATTGTCAGATTTTAAAATCATTTGGCTCATTCGTTCACCATCATTAGACGGTGTGTCGCGCGAAAGAATTACGTCGATATCTCCAAGGTCAAGGTCACACTTTGAGTTCAAAGGTCAAAAATGGCCATNTACACCATTCTATAAATAAATGTTTGTTTCTGTTGTTCACTGCAATTTGATGATAAGAAATATGATAAAAAATAATATGTATAACAAAAAAGACATTAAAAAGCCATACGACACTTGTACTATAGTCGTAATTTTAGCTGAAAACAAGTATAATATTTCGGTCAATTTAAATATCTTCCATTCAGTGAATACCGTTCAGGATGGGCATATAACCGTAAAGAAACACAAACAAACACTATTAAATTTACATACCGTTATTATATTACATTAAAGGACAGCCGTGATTGTAAAATATTAATAGACCATGCAAAACCTATTATCAGGCCAGCAGAAAAACGAAATTGTCAGTTGACAATTGATCATAAACAGAGCATTAAGGACAGTATTGAATGTGATAGGCGGTTTTCTCATTTTCTCCAGAAAGGCAATCGCCCAATTGAGATAATCAATGTAACTGTCACTAATGAAACCATTAGTCCCACCCAGTTGTATGACCCTGATTGACATTCATTGTGGTAACTTATTGAGTCGCGTTCTGAGAAAACTGGGCATAATGCTTGTGCGTAAATTGTCATCCCAGATTAGCCTGTGCAGTCCGCACAGGCTAATCAGGGACGACAATTTCCGCTTTTATGGAATTTTTCGTTTAAATGATGTCTCTTCTTAGCGAAAATCCAGTTTAGGCGGAAAATGTCGTCCCGGATTAGCCTGTGCGGACTGCACAGGCTAATCTGGGATGACACTTTACGCACATGCATTTTAATTGTCCAGTTTTATCAGAACGCAACACAAATCATTAGCCCCACCCAGTTGTATGACCCTGATTGACATTCATTGTGGTAACTTATCGAGTTGTGTAATTTCGTACTTTTGCTCTCAGTGAATGAAAAATGATTTAAACAATTATAGCAGTGATTTTAGACTTGATCACTTTTCAAGCACTATTTGACATTTAGATTTGTATATTTATTAATGAACTTACCTTTATATAGCACAGTGAGCTGAATGGAACGAATTAGTATTCCATGTGCTAAATATGGTTTATTTGTACAATATAAAACTACGGTTTTAAGTACCGGTATAAATGTATAGTACCGTACTGTACTTTTGTGTCAATTGGGTTTTGGTGTAGCCTATTTTCTGCAACCATTGCAATAATTTTTCAAATAAAAGACACACTTTTAGGATTTGTTTCATTTTTGAAGTGTGTAGGTCTTATATTAGAAAAATCTCCTGGTTTTTCTATCTTAAAATATAATGCAATGTTTTTTGGTCGCCATTTTTCATCACTAGCAACATACATCACACAGATGCTACAGCACTGTAGCATATATTGGTACTCAATATGTTTTGTAGTGTATTATTTATTTGCAAAAAAAANGTTACATGTATGCGAAAAAAACTGGTTTCATTTGAATAAACGAGTGAAGATTGTGGTTGTTTAACATTCAGTGGCAGCTAATTGGCATTTATTGGTTATGTGCAGCTGTTGAATGTAAATTATGAACCATAACATGTCCTTGTTAGTGCAAAAGTATTCTCGGAAAGAATATATTAAATTGTCTACTATAATTGCTATTTGATATCAACAACACTTAAATGTTATTTGGTGCAGTGCATCGGGGCTTCATAATGCAGTTTTCACAACTAACATGTTTTCGGTATCAGTATTCAAGGAACACAAACTAGACGTATTTGGGCTCTATTTCGCAAGAGAAAGTGTTTTCAAATTATAAAAAAGTACTTCTCAGATTTGGATTTCATTTTTTAGGTATTATACATGGTGGCATCATATAGTCACAAAATTACGATACTCCATATAAACAGTAGTGTATTGTGTTTTCAAGCTTTGTCCGTTATAAATTGTGTTGAAAGTGGTTAATATCACTACCAGATAACATAGCATACTAGAAAACAAAACTCCAGTGACAAACATTCTTAAAACATGAATTACAATGTTATGTAACAGACAGGAAGACCTTCATATCAAACATTAGCAATCTAAACAACACCATCCAGATTGTAAAAATGTCCTGAAGGTCTTTGAATTCACACCAGATGTTTGGTGTGTAACATAAACATAAAAGAGAATCTTTAGCACTCAGCACATAATTATTTAGAGAAGCCCTGAGGAATTCTTATGGAACACTGCACTGATTCCTTATCATAAAATAAATAATACAATATGCTTTGTAACATTTTAGAAGTTTTTGGTCCATACTAGTCCATTCTACATTTCTGTAGAAGTCATCATTTAAAAAAGTTGCGCAGTATATTAAGTATGATTTCAGAACCCAAATTTTGACATGCTTATTGGGATATTGTATGAATTTGAATTTGTACTACTTCAGGTGTAAACAATCGTGTGGGTTTGAGTGACTTTGCGATGTCACAGGTTATTTGTTGATAAAATTACAATGGCTTTGTCACAGTAAAGATAAAAGACTTACAGCAGGTCATGTTTTATGATGACATCACAGACTGGATTTTAATACCATATTATGATAAAATAATAATTAAGATACAATACAAGATATCAGCCTGGTACCATCCAGCAATTTGGATGACATATTTGGGAACACGCAACCACAGAGAAATGCGCATATAGATGCAAAAAAAAAAAAGTCACATAACTTATTGTTGGTCATTTGTCTTGTCCAGGAAATAAACAGACAAACATATTAAACAAGTAACAAGAAACAAGTCAAAATCAATAAGTGATGAGCCAAAATGTGGAAGTGATACAAAATATTATTGAGTTGTAAGAATTGGTACATGTAGTTATTGTCAATGTGGTCAGTAAGTCACGTGGTGTCAATAAGTCGTAGCCCTACAGCCAGGGCAAACATGTAATAAAAGTGAGCATTTTATGTGAAATACACGTGTCTTGGTAATTAATTGTATTTACTTGTCATGAAATGATTCATTCCATGTCACATTTTCGGTGATATGGTTATTAATTGATGCTATTTGATCGATGACTACGTATCAGTCCATGTGAACCAGATAATGTTATTGCTTTATTGCAATGGTTTGACCTTCGACCATCTTTGGGTTTGTGAAAGTTCAAAAATCAGTTTCCCTTAAACAAACATGTCTTGATGTTGTAAATAAGATAATTCATTCAGAATGATTCAGAATTGAAATGATTTTTGCTAGGGAAAAAAAAATTATCAGAAAACACCCATGACTTATTGAGGTCTTGTAATAATTTCACAGAAATATTCCTTGGATGGTTCTCTAGCCCTTTGCATGCTGGGAAATTTGTTGTCTGCTAAAATGTTGTCTGCTGAATTTCTAAAATTAGCATTTTCTTCGATTTTTTATCAAAGAATACTATCAGAATCGCAAATAGTTTGGACTCTGATGAGACGCCACGTTCTGTGGCGTCTCATTGGGATACAAACTGTTTGCAAAGGCCTTCAAAATTTGGTTCCAGCGCTGAAAGAGCTAGAATATATTTATATATTGGGGTCATTCTGTGTCGGGCAATCTTTTCTTAATTTTAAACCTATTTACTTCAGCTGCATCGAAAGCTGAATGCTGATTGAGCCTTTCTTGAGTCCTTTTTCCTGGGTATCTGGGTAGAACCAGTACTTCTTGAGAACGCTAAGTCCTTTCTGGGTTAGCAAGTAGAGCATTTCAGGTACTCATGTGCCTCATGTTTGCCTTGTTTCATTTTGTATAACAAAAACATTTATTTAATAATAACAATTCAATAATGACATAGTATCATCGAAAGTCCAAAGCTTATTGGCCATTTCTAGAGTGGACCAACTATCAATTTCTTCCTTGTTCTTTAATAACAATTTTTCAATGTGCAAGATTCCCCATATTTATCCATCAAATCATCGTTACCACTTATGATAATTTGGGTATTTTAAGATGCTTGAAATGATAATTTGGTTATTTTAAGATGCTTGAATGACCTTTCCATGATTTTTATTGCGTTTTGAGTTTCCAAATACCAGTTATTGATCTGGGAAAGGCAAGAGAGATGTAGATCGGTGAAGTGTGTCGTGTCCTTGCCACAGCTAGTCAGGAAGTTGGGAAGATATTTGTGAAGATGTTCAAGTGTGTTGTACAAAGATTTGTTTGTTTACGACACTTGTGTTTGACATTGAATTGAGTGTTTGTTATTGAATTAAATTCAGCCCCAAAATAAACATTGTCCTGTGAAGGAACATAATTTAACAATTCTTTACCGAGACAAATGTTTATGCCGATTAAAATGCAACGGCTGATTCCCAACAGAGAAAGAGACATTTTTTATGCCTCCGATATTTACAGTTGCCGGGAGACATTAAAAAAATGGCCTGTCCGTTAGTTTTTCTGTTTGTCCGTCCTTACAAGGTTAATGCAAAATGACATGTTTCTTGGCATTCAATTATGCTTCCTTCAAAGCTCTGATACTTGCATGAATGATGTCTTTGAACATTATCAACACACCCACATCATCTGACCTCACTCTGACCTTGATTTGAACAACGGTATCTTGCTCATTTAATTACATTGTAGCATTGCTCAGTGAATGGCCTGCAATTGACTTTAGGCACGGTTGTAAAACAGATTGTAAAACCAATATCTATGACTGCCCCCTACATCATGGCAGAGTAGCCAATCATTCATAGATGTGAGCTAAATGGACATAGAAAATACCAGTGTACATAGTATTGATCATGCTCTGGGATTGGAAGGTCCTTGCAATGTTGCTGATAACAATACAGAGCTCTTGAATTGTTACTGATTACAATAACAGATGTCCTTGATAACTAGTGTAGTGTTCGTTAACATGTTACTGATTACAATACAGAACTGTTAAATGAGTTACTGATTACAATTACAGAATGGTCCTTGATAACTATTTTAGTGGTCTTTAACACGTTATTGATTACAATTAATACAGAACTCTTTAATGAGTTACTGATAACAATAACAGATGTCCTTAAAGAGTTATTGATTAAACAATAACAGATACTCTTTTAGAGTTATTGCTTAAACATTAACATATGTCCTGAAAGAGTTATTCATAACAATATCAGTATGAATGAAGATTGTTCTCTGACCCCTTCAAAATAAAGTATATCCCAAATCAAATTTAAAGAATCTAGTTGCTAGTGGTGAAAAAAATGTTTGAAATGTATATTGCTATTTCTTATATTGCTTAAATTTAACCAAAATATTATGAGCCTCATTCTGAGAAAACGACTTAACCCTTTGCATGCTGGGAAATTTGTCGTCTGCTAAAATGTCGTCTGCTGAATTTCTAAAATTAGCATTTTCATTGATTTTTTTCAAAGAATACTATCAGAATAGCAAACAGTTTGGATCCTGATGAGACGCCACGTTCTGTGGCGTCTCATCTGGATCCAAACTGTTTGCAAAGGCCTTCAAAATCCGGTTCCAGCGCTCAAAGGGTTAATGCATGTGCGTGAAGTGTCATCCAAGATTAGCCTGTGCAGTTTGCACAGCCTAATAAGGGATGATTCATGACATGTTCTGCCTTAAAGGAAAATTCCATAAAAGCGGAAAGTGTCGTTCTTGATTAGCATGTGCTTATATGGGACAATACTTTACGCACATGCTTAAAGCCTTGTTTTTTTCCAGAGTGAGGCTCTTATGAATATCTCAAACATGAGTATCAACCATAAGTGAATGATTCAAAAAAGGAAAAGAAGTTTCACATTCCTTACCACTGTGACTCTGTGTGCTGAAAATATTTGTCATTTGAAATTCCATGAGCAAAACATTCCAGCCGACAAAACAATTCTTGTATTGCTTAAAAAAATCATGAATATTTAACTCGAATTTTGAAGGCCTTTGCAAACAGTTTGGATCCAGATGAGACGCCACAAAACGTGGCGTCTCATCAGGATCCAAACTGTTTGCTATTCTGATAGTATTCTTTGAAAAAAAATCGAAGAAAATGCTAATTTTAGAAATTTAGCAGACAACATTTTAGCAGACGACAAATTTCCCAGCATTCAAAGGGTTAAAGCTATCTGGTATTGTATGCACAAGCTATGGTGCTTGTTTAAAGGTCAATGCCACATATGTGAAATGGGCTTGATGTGTTGCAACAGGTCACATAATTATGTGAAATAGGCTTAATGTGTTGCAACAATTACAAAGGAACAACACTTGCTTCTGTTTCCAGTGAAATATGGACACATTTATAGTCTTTATATAATATGTCATATATTAACAAATACTTTCTCTGAGATCATACAATAAATCATATTTTCTGCTAACTTAATATACTATGCATTCAAATATTGTTAAATAAATTCAAACAAAAAATATAAGCTTTTATATTTTCACAAATAGTGTTTCCTATTAGTTCACAATAATAAAGGAAAATGAAAATAATGTTTCCTATGTACACAAAATCTTTTTGATACATATTTCCTCTCCATTCCAGTACATTGACGGCGGCGATCTTGAGCAGCTTCTAGCGAACATCAAGGTCGAGTTGCCATGGACAGTACGGGTCAGCATCGCACACGACATCGCAGAAGGCATGGCCTACTTGCATTCTCGCGGGGTCATGCATAGGGACCTAACTTCCAAGGTATTATTGTTGTTTTCGGTTAGCCAACAGATAAACACTGATTTGAAAGTCTCATTCCCAGGTTTGGTTTATAGTTTGTTGTCAAGGAATGAACACTGAGGTATTCCTTGAAATGTTTTTTTTTAGAAATATTGTTTAGTTTATTTGTTATTTTCTTTGTTGTTTTCTGTTAGTCAACAAATAAACAATGATATGAAGGTCCGATGCCAAGGTTAGGTTAATTGTTTGTTGTCAAGGAATCAACACTGAGGTATTTCTTGAAACAGTTTTTTTTAGAAATATTGTTTAGTTTATTTGTTATTTTCTTTGTTGTTTTCTGTTAGTCAACAAATAAACAATGATATGAAGGTCCGATGCCAAGGTTAGGTTAATTGTTTGTTGTCAAGGAATCAACACTGAGGTATTCCTTGAAACAGTTTTTTTTAGAAATATCCTCAGGTTAAATCTTGTTTGCCAACAAATTAACCCTTTGCATGCTGGGAAATTTGTCATCTGCTAAAATGTCGTCTGCTAAATTTCTAATATTAGCATTTTCTTCGATTTTTTTCAAAGAATACTATCAGAATAGCAAACAGTTTGGATCCTGATGAGACGCCACGTTCTGTGGCGTCTCATCTGGATCCAAACTGTTTGCAAAAACCTTCAAAATCCGGTTCCCGCACTGAAAGGGTTAACAATGATTTGAAGGTCTTATTCTGAAGTTTGGTTTATTGTTGGTTGTCAAGGTATCAATACCAAGGTATTTTTTGAAAGGGGTTGTTTTACAAATATCGTTTGGTTTCATGTTGTTTGCCAACAAATAAACATTGATTTGAAGGTCGGATGCCCAGGAATTAAACCACATGGATGTTAGCCCAAATTTTGATGTTATGAATATAGTATAGAGTGACTGCAATAATTCTAGTCATAAAATGTGTATCCTTTTTTGCATTGAATAAAGAAGACAAATTGGTCCTTCACATTTGTTACAAGATTGCCGCTGGTTCGCATAATTGCGATGAAGTTAGCATTCATTTCGCAATAAAATACCACTTGTGTTCAATGCTCCATTCTTGTTTGCATCGTTGTTCAAGAATACATGATTGATCTCTTTGTCATTTGTCACACAAGAACAGCATGTCACATAAGGTAAAAGGTGAACAGGGCTAATAGATTTTAGCTGTTTTAACTATTAAAAACCTATAATCAAAACCAAATTTATTCCACCCCATCTGTCACACTGTTGGGGGTCCATCAATAAAGACCTAATGAGGTTTGATTTATCGCTTTCTGCATTGGACAATCTATCATCAAGACCTGAATAAATGTAAATATTTACATGACACTAAGGTTCATTAAATGCAGTGTAGTTAATTAATTTAAATTTTACCATTGCTGAATTGTTTATTTTCCCGGGCACAGCTGGTTTAACATAATGGCTTCATTGAGAGTTGCGTAATGAATGGAACTAGTGTAATTGTGGTAAACAAAAACGACTAATGCATATTTTTTGTGGTTGTGTATAATAAGGGCTTCAAAGCTGGATTTTTTGTTGCTATTACCACAAGGTTGTTAATTGTCCACAAAGATTGAATACTTAACATTTAACTTTGATATATGTAATACAATTTTGCATTAAACTTTAAAATAAGTTTTTGCAGTCCCTGACAATGTGTCTTCAGTGCCCCAGGTAATGTTTTGGGAGAATAGGGTTTTCACCAATTGATTTTGAAAAATAGAGTGTTTTTATTTCGGAAATATGGTGAAATTAGTTATAAAAATGCATACCTCACTTATGGTGGTTCAACTAAAATTTAAAGGATTTGCGTCAAAGTCAAAATGGTTGCATTTTCAATACACATTATTTTCTGTTTCTGTGCATTTTTAAACATTTTAATTGGGTGAAATACGCAGATACGCAGCTTATCTAGGGCACTGTGTCTTTATTAATTTGCTGAGGCAAACAAATTTCCTGACTGAATATATATTATGGTTTCCTACTTCTATTCACATGCGAAATATTATCGTCCAAAAACGGAACACTGAATAAAATTTCAGGAAGTATAAAGTTACAATGTAAATATTTTATCTACATTGTACCCGATACATAGATCTATTGTTTGATATAAAAGATTCAGTTCCCTATAAAAAAACAAGGCAAAGAAATAAAATAATACACTTGAGCTGTTGGCAGTAAAACATCTGTAGCCATTGGTTTCCATGCTGTTTTGTTCCTCGATCCCTGGAGCTGAAAGTATGTAGATATTATCTAGATTGGGGTGAAACACCATATAATAGGGTGATGACTTGGCTGTCTGATTCTGAAACCAGTTCAGACCATACAGTCAAGCAAGTTCCTCCTATTCCATCAAGACCATTCTGAAACAGACTTTAAAAATTGTGGTTGTGTTTTAAACACTTGTTTCAAGTTATGATACTTTTAACACTTATTAAGAGTAAAAGTGATTCAGGACCAGTGTTTTTATCCCCCCCCCCCCCCCCCCCCCCCCCCCCCCCCCCCCCCCCCCCCCCACCCCCCCCCCCCCCCCCCCCCCCCCCCCCCCCCCCCCCCCCCCCCCCCCCCCCCCCCCCCCCCCCCCCCCCC
>VMBQ01004658.1:0-37924 GCA_007657795.1 Dreissena rostriformis
TGTCAAGAGTTAGATACATTGAACCATTTTATAACTAATAAAATACTGTTTGAGATCTATTAACTAAATATTACAAGTGTTTTAAAATGGACTAAGTATGCGATAATGTACAATGCATTATACTTCACTTATACTTCATTTATAAATCATAGCATTAATTGTCTAGCAGAACAACTATCACTATGGGCCGACATTAAAGAGGACACAGCACTTAATATGAGTAATTATTGACAATTCGCTTATAAATGTTATAGCATAAAGCAGCCTCAAGCGCAAAACGACCACATGAACTTCGTGACACACTTACGCTGACCAGTCTATCGACATTATCTGTTACGTTGTTAAGTGCATTGCTTTTAGGGGTGTCATGTAAACGTATAATACTTAAAGGATCGTTTATTTGATTATGAGATTGGTGAACCGCGGCTCTAAAATGCCAGCTTTGTCTAATATTAAACGACGTATGCGTTGTTCAGAGATTAATTTGCAGCCATTATGTTGACTGGTTATAAAGTAATGAAATCTGTATAAATTTCACACACGACTTTTAAACACTGTTCCAGACACGAATAAAGCCGTATTTAATCGTTTAATTTCGTTCTTTGGATAGACATAATCATCGGATTTGCCCTTAGGAAAGACAAAGTAGCTGCTAAATTTCAGGGTCACGATGAAACCCATATCATACGCTAATTTGCTGAATATATACGTGTTCCTGACCCCTTGTGTGTGAGACTAACAAACCTACATTATTACACCTATTATTTAATGAATTTATCAACAAGCATTGTATTAAATTATATATCAAAATATATTTTAATATATTTATATATCACACGAAATAAAATACTTCATTTAATTTACTTTATTATTATTTTATTCATGTTCATGTACAGCAACGTTATACAATGTGATTATGTAAGGTCGCATCTAACATACAGACAGATGCTTTTTATTTCAACAGCACATAGCTCCATATTGTTCACCAATCAGGTATTTTCGCTATATAATCCCACCTTTAGTACCGCCCTCATATGCATTATGTTAGCCGATTGAACGTTGAACATGACAGTTCAGCGACAGGACAATTACTCGATAATTTCCCATGATGCTTCTGTGACAGCATATAAGACTGTTTAATGTGGTTTGAATCGTCCATATGTGCGTCATGTATTCTGTATCAGTGAAGTATATATTACCCCATTTGGAGTTTATGTCGATAACATGTAAAATTGGGTACCGAGTGCTCATTTCAAGAAGGAAGTATTGATAAAATTATAGGGATAATTTCGTTTATTTTGAAATCGCCATTTTCTTTTACGGATTTCAACTTTAATCGCTAGCTTAAAGATTCAATCGCCTTTGTTAATTTTTGCGTTTGGAAACGCTATCATCAAGATGTTCGTGCGAAGAAATTTCCTGATTCTGTTACATGCAGTTGTATGTGTGCATTCAACACTTTTTAACGGTAGTTATCCTGGTGAAAATGACAATTTCATTGATAAGTTGGTGGAGGACTACCGGATACTTTGTCCTTACACAGACACGTGTAAATTTGCGGCGAATGCATCTTTGGCGTTTTATAATACAGACATACCATGTTGTGGAGACTGTCTTTGTAGCGAATCATGCTGAAACGCTTGCTGCCCTGACCGCTTAAATGCACGGTTGTTCGAAGACGAGTTGGTTCGCATGAAATATGAAAGGTGCGTGTATCCACAATTTCGTCCATTAGACCGGGAGTCGTCTAATGCAGAAAAATCATATCCCATGATTGCTCAATGTCCTCCAGAATATCAAGATGTAAATGGAACTAGAATGAAGTGCGAGAGGGATTATCATGACTTTGACTTCAATGAAAGCTTTGAGATGATGCTGCCAAGATCCTCTTTGAACTCGACTATTCTGCCTAGTTCAACTTTGAACAATAAAAACGGGCACTGCGTCGTTTGCCACAGAGCGGCAGCAGCGTTTGTTCTATGGAGACCCATGGTGGCATGTTTGAATTCATTTCCTGATTTTGTATTTAAAACCCCTAAAGACATTTCTAGGTTTGTTGAATCAAAGCCAGACTGTAATGTCTTCTTCGAATTTCCAAAAGACTATAATGTACACCCTGCGTCTTGCGAAGTGATGATCGACAAATGCAACATGACTGGCAATTGGTGAGAATATGACAGTTACGTGGAAGAAGCATGTCTTTCGTACAAATCTTTGTATAAACAAAGATTTTACGAAAACATATACAAAAACGTGCATTGCTTTATGTGTAATGGTTATGACGAGGCTGATATAGATGATACCTGTTTTTACCCAACTTCGATAGTACCATCATCGCCCCTACCGTATACCGCTCTTCTTAACTTCATGTCCAACGAAGAAACGAATTCAGACTATAGTGAAACTCTGTCACAGGGCGAAACGAATTCAGACATCAGTGAAACTACGTCATTAGGCGACGCTAGATGCTCTTCAAGCTCCATTTAAGATACTTTCATGGTAATTTAATTGATCGATTTGCATTTTATCTGATTCTGTCTTATTTATTTTTATTGTCCGATGCGAACAGTGTTACATCGGATGGTGGCAGAAAAATAAGATGTTGAAACTGTCGTCTCATACGTTTTATAATAATTCGATTGCACACTGTCGGTACAGTTTAGGGACTAGATTTCATTCGCAGAAGTCGGTTTGTTCATTTAACATGTTCAATCCATCAAACAAATATGAAAGTTTAATTCGATTAATACCAAATAGATATAGACAGGTTATCACCTACCATTATTCACGTTATTTCAACAACAAAAATTAACGCAAATCTAAAACCATTCTTCAGAAGTACAACGATCGATTTTTTTATTTCATTTCGTTTTCTGTAAAATAAAAATCGTAAAAACGATAAAACGATCCTTATCTGTTGCCCTGCGACACAATCTTATTTCACGTCCCAATTTTATACATTAAAAGATATCGTATATAGTACATTAAAAATTAATATGACAAATTTACACGTTGATTTATCAAATTAATCAAATTTAAGGATATGAACAAAAAATTACTAGAATAGTCTTCGTGATAACTGTTATATGGAGATATTTTCTGACATTTATTAAAAAATAGTTTCTTTGTCTTCTTCCGCAACAGCGACTGTTCAGGTACATAAGCTTACAGGAAATCCTACGAAAGCCTTTAATCAGTTATCAGTACAGCAGAAAGATGACATGGTTAGTTGTAATTTACGAATTGTATTAGCGTCATTACTACGACTAGCTGGTAGCCTGCAACACGGTATTCTCGCGGTACAAAAGGAATAATCATTCGCGTGTAAACACCGTCTTTATATATCGGATAAATGATTGAATATACAATCATATTTAACTTTACTCCATTTCAGAATATTATAACAAAAAACCATAAATTTTAACTGTAGGCACAACAAAAATAAACACAACTGTCCGTCACTCTTATGTATTATTACGTCCGGTATTTCCGCGGTAAAAAGATAACAGAGCAAACAAATTAAATCAAACACGAATAAACAAAGATCTTACATACCATCAAAAGCAACAATCAATTGAGTTTATATTATTAACAAAATAGAATTTGAGAAACAAAAATAAATAAATGAACAGTTATTTTTCTAAAAAAAAATGAATTAAACTAAAAAAAAAATCAAAAATTGTTGGAGTTTTAATACATTTAATTACCAAGAATCGACTGATATTTGCGGCGAGAGATGTTTTCTTGCATATTTAACAAGTAGGTCGCTCAGGTTTGTTTGTACAGAAAAGCAAGTGGCATACCCGCGAGAATACCGGGTTTGAGTACTTCTAGACTTAACTCCGGTATTATCGCGGTATTAAAGGAGTAATCATGTCACATTTAAACAACATGTTTATATATCAGATAAATGATTGAATAGACAATCATATTTGACTTTTCTTAATTTATTAAAACCTTTTTTATAACGACAATTCTTTAATTGTAACTTTATTTACAACAAAAACAACGCCACTGTCCGCCATTCTAATGTATCATCACATTGGGTATTTCCGCGGTAAAAAGCTTAGAAAGCTTTAATATTAAATCAAACTTGTATAAACAAGGATCCGACATATCATCAAAAGCAACTATCAATAAAGTTTATATCAGTTTAAATAAATGGAATGTATGACACAAAATTAAATAAATATCACCGTAAATTTCAAGCACTGTGCACTTTTTTTCTTTAATCAAATGAACGCTTAAAATTCATAAAATAGTTGAGTCTTTCCACAAACTTATCACAACGTAAACCCAACAATCGTAATAACATTGATAATGGATGGCATAAGCACCCTCAAGAAGACGTACACAAAAAGTGAACACAATGACTGGGAAATTTCATTTCAAGAAGTGTTTAGTAAATTTGGGCTTGACATTTTGTTTCCCATCATTTGTTAAAATTAATTATCAAGAATCGATTCTTACTGGCAGCGATATAATGTTCTCTTGCAGATTGAACATGTAGGTTTCACAAGTTTGTCTGTAAACAAAAGCCAGGGGGGGGGGTATCATAAAATACCGCGAGAATATCGGGTCAGAGTATTCTGCCGTCACTTCTTCTACCAAGATACTATTACCCCATATCTCGTTTAGATCATCTTGTACGTTCTTTAATCAGCATATATGAACACTCAAAAGATGCCTAATTTATTCAATTACTGTAGAATTTTGATGCTAAAAAAATCAATTGTATGTGGACTATTGGATTGTTTGATGCGTGTAGTGAGTATTGATATGTATAAGGTGTACTGGGTATTGCATCTATCTGTCATGAGTGAGGCAATACAAATAAGTAGTTATTATTGCTAACTGGAATTTTAACTCGTACCATGTGACTTTGTATGCATGTGTAATTAACTTATTATGGAATTTAGTTTAATTAAAAAATAAATTGTCATGTTTCATCATCGAAATGCATTGCAATATGCACAGTTAGTCTGCATCTCTGTACCTCATGCGTGTAAGTATGTTTGTGCTCGCCTAGTTATAAGTTGACATTCGTGAGTTCCATATCCTAATTTGATAACGAGCTGCAACCAGACTGTGTCCTGTTTTACACACACACACACACACACACACACACACACACACACACACACACACACNACACACACACACACACACACACACACACACACACACACACACACACACACACACACACACACACACACACACACACACACACACACACACACACACACACACACACACACACACACACACACACACACACACACACACACACACACACACACACACACACACACACACACACACACACACACACACACACACACACACACACACACACACACACACACACACACACACACACACACACACACACACACACACACACACACACACACACACACACACACACACACACACACACACACACACACACACACACACACACACACACACACACACACACACACACACACACACACACACACACACACACACACACACACACACACACACACACACACACACACACACACACACACACACACACACACACACACACACACACACACACACACACACACACACACACACACACACACACACACACTCACACACACGCGCGCACACACACACACACAAACACACAAACACACACACACACACACACTCACACACGGTGATGTGTTTCGAGGTCAGGGAATGCTTTGGTCGCCAGCGTTGCTGAATCCTGTGACCCATGGATTACGAATCAGTTGCATAACCATCCACGCACATACTGTTCTATTTCGTATAGCCAGAACGATCATTCAAATGAATGCGCCTTCTATACATTGCAGGTTAAGCCACTACCCCAAGACATTCCCATCTGCGCGGACAATGCTGCGCGTGGTGTGTATCGGACACCCATACAAAACTGGAGAGGTACCTAAAGAGGGAGATGTACTCCTGCATACAGGGGACCTCACAAACCTTGGACACCCCACTGAAGTTAAACAATTGAACGAACCTAATTCCAGTCCTCGCAATGGCTGAATGTGGCAAGCATATAGTAAAGGCCATGTCACAAGTACGTCATTTGGTGTTAGTAAAATACGTGAAGGTGTGATAATTATATTGACGAAATATATGGGTTCATGTGTGGGAGTAACTGGAAATACCGCTTCTCCATTCGACATATCATTAAACGTGTACTCGAACACTGCTTTTTGAGGGAACCTGACCAGTCTGTCTTCAATGCCCAATAATGTTGACAAATCCGGGTTGATGGGAAACCTGAACCAGCCCGCATCAACAGAAATTAATTCCGTTGTTTAATGTCTAATTATCGGATTTCTAAATACACTCTCATGATCCGTATTTGAATCCAAATTTGTTTCGATAAAAAAAAATCTTGGAAATAAATGCCCAAGAGAAGTGCTTCCATGTTTCCATTTAATGTGCCATTTAACAAAATAATTACAAAGCCATTACAGGACCTCAACTTATGGAATGATCTACTGTAACCACCAATTTGACGTTGACCCAATTATGTATTAATTAAATTTATAAGATAGGGTTCAAAAAGTCCCTAACAACATCCATCAAACCGGTTGTGACATCTAAAACCACTTTCGTTGGCACCATATCAATTTGCATGTCCAGAATACGATGGTTTGTGACAAATATTCCTAAAATATAAATTGCTTGTCATTCAATAATGATAGGTAAATATTAATGGAATTGTTTAGGGAATTTAATAACTACTGCAAAACACACTGTCATCTAGATGTTCATCAATCGTATTTCTTAAATATCGAATGTCGGTAAGCAGTTCCCAAGAATGTATCTCTTGTTTCCAGAGACCTAGTTTTTCATTTTATATGGGATGTATATGTTCACAGTCAGGATCACCTTAAGTAAATATAAAAAATGTGTTTCTGCTCAATACTACAAGTGCAAATTTAGCTATGGGTAATATAAATAACTGTATAAATACCGAATATCAAGTGCTCGCTAAGGTTGCACGTGGCCAGAATGAGGTAAAGGTCATGCCACTATTACTTCAAATGAAAAACATTACTTAAAGAAATAATTGAGTCAGTGTCATGCAACTGAGATTGAAGATGGGTTCAATGCCACTGTCACTAAATATAGATACACGGTCTCCGATCAATTGCATTGCAACTATGTGCATACATGCCTTATATCCAGATCGAACATGGTATTGCATATGGTGTGTGAGGGATAAAGGTCAATGTTACTTTTAGTAAATATTGGTTGTAAAATAAGTAAGTAAGTATTGGTTATACTCAATAACTAAAAACAAATTGTGCAATTGTTATGAAACTTGATTCACGGATTCCTTATATCAAGGGAAGGCGTATGACATGTGTGTGAAGAAGGTGAATGTTACTTTTTCCCAATATATTTAACTGATTTCGACTTAATATTTTGAGAACGAAATAAAGTATTGTGAGGCAAGCATATATACATTTTACAACCACTTAATTTTTTTTTGCATATGGGTAACATTGGGTCATGGTCTACAATCAAGGTAATTGCTAATAATATACAGAAAAAGGCTTCACCACAAAATCAAGTTATATGTGTCTCGTAGGATATTTTGCCAATATGCAAAACAGTTAATTACGTGTTAGCTAAAATAACTTATCTACTAAACCATCAGTGTGGTTTAAAAAACAAGCGTAAGAATTTCTGACAAGAGCAAATAAAATTGAGCGCGCTGTCCTACGTCAGCTCTTGAAAGTTTGGCGGGATATAGAAAACAATAGGTCATGTGCATTAAATGCAATACAAAACATATAATTAGAGAAAAAGCATCGTTAGTAGACTCTAAGTAATATGTTTAGTTGTTTTTGTCGAATAACCACCGACAAGGAGTATAGATGCGTGTCATCAAATTACTCGTGCTTCGTGCGTTATTCGACCTCAAATTATGATAGGTACAAATTATTGCATTAATAAATCTGATGATTTTTCAGCTTGAATATGTAAAAGGTTTTTAAACATAAACATACAAAATATAATAACTAAGCACATGCTCGAGTAAACCTTTTAATTTGTGTGTTTGTTTTGTTGTTGGTGGTTGAGGCTGCCATAGGCAACTTTGGTGATCCCGGTGGAGGGGGATATATCAATCGAGAACAAACACACACACAATCACACACATTTAAATGCGTTAAATTATCATTTAAAGGTTTAGTTACATAATAAAAAACTAACACACACAAACTCACACATGTATATACGTTAAACTGATATTCAAAGATTTAAATACGTAAACAAGTCATAACGACAGCGAATCTAGTGGGGAAACTTTACAACCATATTTATCAACATATACATTTGCTATGTAGATATACTGTCCGGAACGCGCAGTGGTTCGTACTCGCGCTTCAAACTTTGAATACGCGAGTTTCATTTCCACTTCCGGCTCATTTGGAGTAAGAGTGGTTAGTGCTGACCGGTCTCACGCATGTTGCATACCCTTCGAGTCACACATAAAGTTTGAACATCCCACAACAAGGTACATTTTATATCGCGTATTTCATGTTAACAGATAGATCACGGTAGAGTCATATTATTATGTCTGACAACAGCCTCTAAACCTGTGATATTTTCACTGGCTGAACTTCACATATACAGCGTTATATTCTTTACATCACACAAAATAGATATCTAACAACGTAATTTTTATTTAGACTTCCTTTAACGAAACATTCCCCATAAAAGCGGAAAGTGTCGTCAGCGATAAGCATGTGCGTACTACACAACGAATTTTTACGAATATACTTCAAATTTCATTTCATGACAAATTGCTGACTTTTAGAACTGCATTAAGATTTGATCCCCGTTATATTTTCAATGTATAAAATGAGCGCAAAGCTCACTTTCTATCCTTTACAATTACTTAGGACAACTACACACAAAATATAATTAAATTATATTTACACTGTCGAACAAGTTTTTACAACAAGAATTGCAAAAAAAAGTTTGTCAAGTTGAATATACATACCCGGCGAACCATGATTCATACAAGAACTCAACACAACAGTTATGTTTTACTATTTTCAATTCTGCCTGCAATAAATAAAGTAAGACACCACAATACAATATCGTGTTTTAAAGTCGTTGCTTTCAGTCGTTACTACAACTCCTTCTTTCAACGACTTCACGTGTTGGGAAGCCTCGGTCATCTCCTTGATGGAACGAGTTTACGTCTGTGTGGACGAGCCTCTGGGGAACTAGCTTACATATGTGTGGACGAAATTCCGGACGCAGAGTTGGTCTTTTTGAAGAGAAAACTGGCAACACCTTTGTTGATCACGAATAAGAACATAATCAAAGCCCCTTGACTTGCGTTGAAAAGTATGAAAAGGAAACAGACCACCTCTACGTCGGTTAGCTCATACACGATCCCAAATATCCACGTCAGGCCAGTGATTGTCGACAGTTTGATGAATATTGAATGATAACCGGTGCATGCTCAGATACGTTGTCTGGAGTTATTGTTATACGTGAACAAAATGGTAGAGGTGTGATAACAATAGTGCTAGAGAAACCATGTGAAAATGTGTGATTAATAACAGGCAATATGGCATTTCCACTCGATGCATCATTAAGCAATATATGAATGTCTCTCTAAGCATGATGCTATGCAGTTTGTCGTTCATCTCCTTTAATGTTGATGTTGACAAATCTTTATTGATGTTTGGTTTGAACCAGACCGGATCAAAAGAAATGAACTCCATTGTATAATGTCCAATATACTGATTTCTAAATACAAAATTCTAAATTAATTCTGTTACATTTTGGACGTTTTCAATATTGAAATAAATATCCAACATAAATGCTTCAATGTTTTCATCAAATTTGCCATCTCGTATAATATCTCCTACTGATGGAATTACAGGCTTTTTCAACTAATGACCTGCTTCCATAGAATTTAAGTCTGTTTTCTAACAAGAGCGCTTGGGCAAAAATCAAGGTCGGAACATGCTTTTCCGCGAAGAAGGTTATTTTTGTTGATGCCATCTTCGTTGTTTATGTTTTAACTATTTGAAGTTGTAAATTTAGCGTTTGTACATTATTCGAGTGCGTGGTGGTGTCGTTCATAATACATCGACCGGAATACGTCTCTGAGAGAACAAACCCTTTTGCGCTGAAGTTTCTTAAGCTCAGTGTTGTCTTTTTTTCAATGTCCACTGACCAAGTTAATTGGCCTAGTTCTTCTTCGGATACAGCACTCATTCAAGATCAAAGATTCTGTGCCCCCAAAATTACAGTTGATCTATTTACAAAATGCCTAATTCGTCTTCTCGCTTAAAGATTCTGATTTAGTTTCCAGTCGGTTAATATTAAGGCATTTCACTGTTCATGATTAAATCATGTGAAATTAAATTGCTGGCATTATTTTTTCTCAATATTTAGAATGAGTGTCTCCATATTTACTGTTCTTCATTCAGTGTAACTCTAAATAGAGAATCGGTATAATCACTGTAATGTATTTTCTTTTTAATTGAAGATACTATTACATTTTAAATTAATTTTGCAAATCTGGGGTAGTTTCATTTATTTCAATTCTATCTGAGCTTTTGTAAGTATTGTAGACATTGTAACAAAAGAAGTAATTGCTTTTTATGATTAAATCTTTAATTTAGCTATATGGTTCAAATGATGTCTGCACAACAAAAGTAACAGGTGTCTAGATAATGTTCTTAAACTATTAACTAAACAATACAAAGAAACAATAGCTAACATATCATAGTAATACTCGTGTTTAAAGGGGAAATTCTCAAATGAGCAATACCTCTTTATCCCATAAATTTAAGAATTGTCTGCAAAAAACTTGTAAAATCCCGTTATTGTTTGGGAATTAGTTAAAGGGTCTTTACAACTGGTATGTTGTTTAATAAATCCTATATTTATTGTATTCATTACATTCTTCTAATAAACCATCATTTTTATTTACAATATTGTGATTCTTTGCGGTCTCTTTACCATTAAATTTGTAAACGCCAATTTTGGGAAAATCTTCACGTATAGTAAAGACGTACAAATAATGTGTTCATTTCGATGCCACTCGTAATTGAGCTACGATTCTTTCGCATATAAGTTGTGTTACGTTTGAAAGCGGTTTATAAGACAATTAACTGTCACATAAGACTTTTTAACATTTTTGAAATAAAAAATCTATGATTGATCGAAACGGAACTTCATTTTTCAAGAAGTAATCATATGATTCGGTGAATCGTAGTAGTTCTGAAGAGTTGTTGCAAATGTGCGTTAACTTTAGTTGTTGCAATTGCGTGAATAATGGAAGGTGATATCCTATCGATGGCGGTTAAGTATTAATCGAATTAAATTTACATATTATAATTTTGTTTGATGGATTGAACAGGTTAAACGAACAAACTTCCCCTTTTTAGATATAGTCCCAAAACCTGTACAGATGTATTGCAATTGCAAGCGTATGAAACGACAGTTTAAACATCTTAAGATTTTGCCACCACCCGATGTTAAACTGTTTGCTTCGGAAAAGGTAAATAAATTTAAGATAGAATATGCTAATATGCAAATATATCAAGTTAATTATCATGAAACGATCGTAAATAGAGCTCGAAGGGCACATTGCGTCGCTCACTGGCGGAGTTTGACTGTTGTCTGAATTCGTTTCTTCGTCGGACATGAAGTTGAGAAGAGCGGTATAAGGTACCGGCGATGGCACTCTCGGATCTGTCGAAAAACAGATATCATCTATAGCAGCCTCTTCATAACCATTACACATAAAGTAGTGCACGTTTTTGTAGATTTTTTTCCTTTTTGCCGTTATACAAAGATTCGTATGATAGGCATGCTTCTTCGACGTTACTGTCATAGTTTCGCCAATTGCCAGTCATGTTGCATTTGTCGATCATCACTTTGCAAAGCGCAAGGTCTACATTAGTATACCGGTCTTTCGGAAATTCGAAGAGGACATTGCAGTCTCGTTTTAATTCAACAAAACTAGATATGTCTCTTGGGTTTTTAAATACAAAATCAGGCAATGCATTCAAACATGCCGCCATGGGTCTCCATAGAACAATAGTCAATAGTCTGCTGCTCCGTGACAAACTTCGCAGTGCCCGTTTTTATATGTAACACTATAGTTCAAAAAGGATCCTGGCAGAATAGTCCAGTGCAAAGAGGATCTTGGGAGTATCATCTTAAATCTTTCATTGAAGTCAAAGTCATGATAATCCCTCTCGCACTTCACTCGAGTTCCATTTACATCTTGATATTCGGGAGGACATTGAGCAATCCTTGAATATGATTGCTGTGCATTAGACGACTTCATGTTGAATTGACGGAACTGTGGATACACGCAACCTCGATATTTTATGCGAACAAACTCGTCTTTTGAAAACCGTGCATTTAAACTGTCAGGGCAACAAGCGTGTCCGCATGAGTCGCTAGAAAGACATTCTGCACAACATGGTTTTGTTACTCCACCGTACTGAGACATTTCCGAATGATTCGCCTCTGAGTAACAAGTGTCTGTGTACTGACAAACACTCCGATTTACCTCCATCAACGCACTAATAAAAGTGTCGTTTTCACCAGGATAACTACTGTTTAAAACTATTGAATTCACACAAACAACTGCTTGAAGCAGAATCAGGAAATTTCTGCGCACGGACATTATGATATTAGCGTTTCCGATCACCAAAGGCGATTTAATCTTTCAGCCGGCGATTTCAGTTGTTTTATAAAAGCTAAAAGAAATCAAACAAATAAATGTATCTCTATATCTATCAAACAATTCAATGTATCTCTATAATTCTATTAATATTTCCTATTTTAAGTGAGCACACGATACCTGATCCCATAAGTAATCGCCATACAATCCACATGGAATATTTATACAACAAAATGCAGCCATGTGTACTGACTCTGATACATCGCGGGAAGTTCTCGAAAATGGAATGCTCAACGTACTATCGGCTAAGAAAATGCTTATGAGGGCGGTGTTATAGATGTGGTTATTTAGCCATCATAACTGTTTATGATTGGACTACCGTATGTTATTATGTGCTGTTGAAATAACCGGCAACAGTTTATATGCTAAATACCACTTTGCATTATCATATTGTATAAAATTGCTGTCAATACACGAACATGAATACAATGATATGAAAATAAATAAAATGACGCAGCTAATTTCAGGGGAAACAAAGTTGTATTAAAATATGGTAAGATAGATATTTTTATACAATCCTTGTTGATAATGATACCAATAACTCATAACATAATTATGTTTTTGTTCATTCGTTGGTAGTTTCAAACACAAAGCGTCGGATACAATCAGTAATTGAGCAAATAGTTTATGATGTGGGTCGTCATCGTTACTTTGAAATTTGGCGACTACGTGTTGTCCTAAACGCCAATCCGATTATCATGTTTATCCAAAGAACGAAGTTGAAAGATTAAATACATGCACATACATGCATAAGCGTGTGTTAAACAGTGCTTTTAAATCTTGTTTGAAATAGATACAATTCTAATTATTTTACAACCAGTCAACAAAATGCCTGCTAAACATATCTGAACAACGCAATTAGTCAATTAATATAAGACAAAACGGTATTTATGAGCCTATCAATGAGGCCATATTGCTCACCTACGAATTGATATTCAGAAAAACATAATTTCCATACAGAATAGTTCAACTGTGCAAATGTTTGATTAAATATGCGAAATTGATCAATAGTTCATAATCGATTCGTATCGAAAAAAAATATGTGTTTGCATGGCACCTACAGAAATCAGGAAGGAATAACTCACCAACACCTTAGAATGGAAAACAGGTTTTCAATAATGACAAGGACAGGGGGAATGTTTTAAATGTCATTTATTGTATAATATTTTCAACACTATACTAGTATGTTGAAATATTAGTCTAAAAAGGCTATAGTAGCAACAAAAAAAAAACATTTGGTAAAAAAGTTAGCCTATCACGGGATTCGAACTCGGGACGTTTCGATGTAATAGTGTATGCTTTACCGATACATCGCAAAGCATTTGAGTTTAAGTGGTGAATATTAGAAAAAATGCCCCACAACAGCGTACATCATCTACGGTATACTGTACGGTATACTGCATGACACAGATATTCAACCAGTTCTTCAATTTATAATTTAACACTTTTTGAAGTCAAGGCAGAACATTTTCTATTTTGTTTAGGGTAGGTATTTGTAACAATTGCGAAAATTCCAGTTGTTCATTCGGGACTACTGGCGAGAAATGTCTACAATATTCTATGGGCTGTTAATGGAGGTCAAGTAAGGTGAAAATCTGGGAAAGACAGCTACGTCGAAAAAACATTTTAGTATACAATCGAAACATTTTTATATTTTTAAGAATAAATCTTATTAATATACATTTAAATTAAACAATCCAAATGTTTTGTATTCGAAACTGCTGGAATGCACTACAACAGCATAACATATGGTATATTTCTTCTTAATTTTACAATGATTAATGATAAAGTTTGAAACAGTAATGTGTTGATTATTTGCCCAACCATGTTATTTTATATGAAACAAACAGGCAAGTAAGCCACATTGAAACATAAGCAACACATTATATGTGTTACTTATTATAACTGTATGATGTTAATAAACCGTTTCTCCCAAATGTTGAAACTTCCTCCTAATTTAAATTTGTGAGAAGTCACTTCATCCAAAATTGTGTAGATTAATAGACCCCTTATATTTACATAATGTAGTCGTAAAGACTCAACGACGACCGAAAATAAACTCTGAATTACACACATACACACGTGAAGACGGATGACTGAGTGGTTTCGGTGCTTGGCTTTTGCTCCATGGGTAAGTTGTTCGAGCTCTGGTGATGTTAACTTTTATTTCTCTTTTTTTCATTTTTTACTTTTATACTTGTTTTTATAGTGTAGCTCTTTAGTTCTGATGTTTATATATAAAGCATTTAATTACAAACTTCAAAACATGCCAAAATCTGTGAACAAGTCCGTTTAATGGTCATCTGTATTCTCGCGGTACTTAAAGGTCAAATCAAAATAAAAACTAAAATAAATGCTAACTTTATAAATTATGCATTCCTTTGTGAAAACTTATTTCCCGCTGATATTCATCTTAATTTTATTAAAATACGGTGTTAATATTTCGTGTACGGCAGTTAAGATACAGTAGTATCCCATTTTGCGGTGTGTGACGCCATACTGGTATTCTCGCGATAAGTAGGTCAACAGGATGTTTGTCACTTATTCACAGTTTCTTTATAATATCTGCCAAGAAGCTTCAATTTTGCAACAGTAAACTCTATTATAAAACATTAAACTTGATATTAACATGAATATTAAGAGTTCAACTGTCGTTTGAACTGCACCACTGCATAATACCGCTCCTCTTGACATGAGATGCACGTTAAGGTGCTGTCCCATCTTGGCAAGTTAAAAATACAAGTGAAATACCGTAAAATTGGGTGAACAAAACGTGTTTTTGAAGGATAACAACAACAAGTTACCAAAATATTTGTCACGATCACAGGTAAACCTGTTTTCTGATAACAAGTGGAAATTGGGTCAGGAATAATGACGGGTTAACAGCATTAAGAGGCGCAATTCAAATACCCCGGAAATAGCGATACCGCGAGAATACCGATGCCGACTATACATTTAATATCGCGTATTTCACGTTAACAGATAGATCACAGTAGGGTCATATCATTATGTCTGACAAAAGCCTCTAAACCTGTGATATTTTTACTGGCTGAACTTCACATTTACAGCGTCATTTTCTTTACATCACACAATATAATATCTAATAACGAGATTTTAATTAATAAATTGTTTTCCGCTGACCCTCTCATCGAAAATCCTAGATCCTAATGTGGGATCGTTTAAATAACATGAAGATCTGACCCATAAAAATAATTATATGGATATATCGTACTGATGTATTTGCAAATACACAATACGTAGTAAATCTAAACTTATTTATGAATGTTGACAAGATCGTTCATTTGCTTTTAGCATTGATACGATTATTTAAGTAGCAGTTCGCCATGGAGGTCCTGAAGCGTTTACTTGGGTTCAGAGTACAGCAAGTGTCGAAGACCTTACTATTTATCAAGACACAGTCTCAAATGTGGCTTCTAGCGGGTAAATAATTATCGGTCTTCTAAGATTTTACTTAATAGTGTAATTTTTTGAAACTGCTGGCCAAACTCATACTCAGCCTAGACATTGTCGCAATAAGCATTCCGATATATTTTTTCGAGCTTGAATCATAAATGTGACATCTTAAATAGCAACACTATTTTTCTAACATTTGATATGTTGACCTAGTTTGTGGATCCACATAACCCAGATTTGAACTCCGTTTAGATAATATTAAGATAAACATTCTGACTAGATTTCATAACAATTTAGCGATACACGCGGCCTCTAGAGTGGTAACAAGGTTTTAACAATGTTTGACCTGGGTACCTACAGGTAAATCTTTGATTGTGTACGTTAGATACGCGGACAATGCAACAAAGTGTTTCAGGATGTAAGTAATGTATCGCACGAGACATTGACGTTTACCCGTTTTAACTAACCGCGTGTTAATTTACTTCGCCATGCGACCATTCCCTTCTGGATCAAACAGTACACGGTTTTATACTGGATCAACGTATGGTGTTTGATATTATGAAAACAGCTCGTATTGAATTGGATAACAAATCAATTTTTAACATTAATGTTAACGCTAAAAGTAAACTTATGTTTAATACTAATATATTATATGTAGAGTGTGTATTACAGAAAAAAAACTATTGCTAGTATTAAAAATGTAAGAATGTTTACATGATGCTAAACATGACATCTTGGCAACAGTATAAGTGTCACCAAATTACATAATTTATATTAAACTTGTTTACTAGATTCAATATTAGTATGTAGCAAAAGTGTCATTAGCAGCTTTGGTAAATGGAGTTTTCACATATGGTGAAGTTATATGTATCTACATGTATGTGACTGTGCGAATGTCCATGCCATCAACATAATCGTGTAATAGGCTTACTTATAATATTTGCGACAGCTCAGGTAAACAATGAAAGCGTTTAAAAACAAAACATCACTTAAATTTGTCCAGTGTTCTAAACTGTTTTCACTATTTCTGGAGAATATACTGGAATGAAAGTTGAAATACACGATAGTTCAATTTCCAGGAATCCATCAGTGTATAACAATCTATACAAATCCGATTTTAACATCAGAAATGTAATATAAATGTGAAATTGAAATGACCAGTAGCGTCACGTACCGATTTATAACAGAATGGGTTTTTTTTTTGACGGAGCGATTACCGAACTGCTTTAACACCGTGAATTTTACGCATTAATGTAAACTGCACGGGGAGCAATTATACATGTTTTTAGTGGTATTTAGTGGTAGTTACTTCCCTTTGTAACAAATTCGAAATAACGAATAAATATGACAAATTCGCATTAAAAATAAATATGACTTATTCGCACGCTGATTTATCTAATTAAAGGATATGAACGGCAGATTACTATGTTAGTCTTCATGCTTAATGTAATGTAGAGACATTTTCTGAAATTCATAAAAAAATAGAATCTATGTCTTTTTCCTCCGCAACAGCGACTGTTCAGGTACATACGCTTACATGAAATCCTATGAAAGCCGGGAAGCAGTTATCAGTACAACAAAAAGTTGACAATGTCAGTTATAATAAAGGCATTTTATTTTCCAGTCTGTGGAAATTTATTTAGTTTTACTTAAATATTCACTTAAATTAGCACTGTTAATTATTAGCGTCATTACTACAACTAGAACAGTCAGTCAGCCAGTTCCGTCTCACATCCAGTTCCGTCACACTTCTAAATTGTAAGGCTAGTACAGAGAGAATATGTTACAAGGTAACTGTTAATAAAATACAGAAAGGGGCTTCCCCACAATATCAAGGTAAATATGTATCGTATTTATCAACATATACATTTGCTCTGTAGGTATACTGTCCAGAACGCGCAGTGGTTCTTTCTCGCGCGTCTAACTTCGAATACCCGGGTCCAATATCCACTTCCGGCTCATGTGGAGTAAGAGTGGTAAGTGCTGACAGATCTCACGCATGTAGAATACCCTTCGAGTCACATGTATAGTTTAAACATCTGACAGCAAGATTTAATGGTCATCTGTATTCTCGCGGTACTTAAAGGTCAAATAAAAATAAAATCTGAAATAAATGCTAACTTTATAAATTATGGATTCCTTTGTGAAAACTTATTTCCCGCTGATATTCATCTTAATTTTATTAAAATACGGTGTTAATATTGCGTGTACGGCAGTTAAGATACTGTAGTATCTCATTTTGCGGTGTGTGACGCCATACTGGTATTATCGCGATAAGTAGGTCAACAGGCTGTATGTCACTAAATCACAGTTTGTTTATAATATCTACCAAGAAGCTTCAATTTTGCAACAGTAGACTCTATTATAAAACATTAAACTTGATATTAACATGAATATTAAGAGTTCAACTGTCGTATGAACTGCACCACTGAATAAAACCGCTCCACTGGACATGAGATGCACGTAAAGGTGCTGTCCCATCTTAGCAAGTTAACATTTGTTTAGTGATGCGTAACAAATGCCGGCAAAACATTAAAAATACAAGTTAAAATACCGTAAAATTTGGGTTTATGATGAATAACAACAACACGTTACCAAAATATTGGTCACGATCACAGGTAAACCTGTTTTCTGATAGCAAATGGAAATTGGGTCGGGAATAATGACGTGTTAACAGCATTAAGAGGCGCAATTGAAATACCGCGGAAAAAGCGATCACGCGAGAATACCGATACCGACTATACATTTTATATCGCGTATTTTATGTTAACATATAGATCACAGTTGAGTCATATTCGTATGTCTGACAAAAGCCTCTAAACCTTTGATATTATCACAGACTCACCCGTAATGGGCACCTTTCCAAATATAATCTATTGTATTATTTTCTTAATTATCATCATTTCACTGAACTACATGCAAATTTTTAGGTAGGCTTTCCGTGCTTTTTTAAAAAATATACTGATTTTTTTCAAAACCACCCCACGCTCGGCTTTTGTCCAGCTTATCTGCACCCTTGGGGTATATGAAAGTTCCATTATTCATCCAGATTTTCAAATATGGGCATGCAGTTGGTGTGTACAGATGCAGTAAAGGTGTTTAAAGTTTTAACAAGATGAAATAAGTATTATTTTAAAGACATTTATTTTTTATGACTTGTTATCTATGGAAGAGCGCCATGAAATGTAACTGGTTGCAGCCAAGTAGAAATTGGGTTTGTTAAAAACATTAGCGCACCCGGTATGGGCACCTTTCCAAATATAATCTTATGTATTATTTTCTTAATCAGCATCATTTCACTGAACTAGATGCACATTTTTAGGTAGGCTTTCCGTGCTTTTTAAAAAAATATACTGTTTTTTTTTCAAAACCACCCCTACGCTCGTCTTTTGTCCAGTTTATTTGCACTGGGGTATATGAAAGTTCCATAAGTCATCCAGATTTCCAAATATGGGCATGCAGTTGGTGTGTACAGATGCAGTAATGGTGTTTAACGTTTAAACAAGATAAAATAAGTATTTTTTACAGACATTTATTTTTTATGACTTGTTATCTATGGAAGTGCGCCATGAAATGTAACTGGTTTCAGCCAAGTAGAAATTGGGTTGGTTAAAAACAAAGTGTCATACAATTCAAAATAGTATCATTTAAGTAATATTTTGAACTTAGTTTTTATAGATATACTATATACAGCAAAAATACCAAGAAATAGACAGATTTACCGTTTACTTTTTTAAATAAAAATAAACATGCAACATCATGATTCGTATTTTCCGCAGTAAATCACCCAATTTAGCCATAACGTTGTTTTAATTTTTAAAATTGAAGAATGTGCATACAAATTGCAACATATTTCATGTTAAACTAATGAGTATGAATAAACGCAGTATTATTAAGCTACCAAAAGTAATTATGTTTAGCATACAAGCATAGTTGATTCTATAAACTGTCACTGAAGAGGCTATATTGACAGACGCTGAAGTACCAAAATTTTCACAATTCAAGCTAATATATATGTACTATCTACTATGACAAAAGCTTCTATTAATAAAACATATTATAACGAAGTTTCCTTATGTTAGATTAATAAAGGATATTTGTTTGTTTTGAGTGAATATGAAACATTAATTTCAATGAGAAGTAAAACAAATGCAATATTTTCGCGAGCGCATGGCGCTACTGAAAATATGAAAATTTTGTACTTTGATGCAAAGCTTGGTTTATGCAGGTAGTTATTGTAATTTTTGTGTTATTGCTGGAAAACCGGACTACTATTTAACAATAAACATAGCTTATATGCTATATAAAAATTTAAATAAAATGCATCTCTCGGAAATAACCGATCATTTACGATCATTGCCGATCTTCAAAGAAAACGCGGGAAATCATTACGGGTGCGCTACCTTAACTTCACATTTACAGCGTCATATTCTTTATATCAAACAATGTACATATCTTACAACGAGATTTTAATTAATAACTTGTTTTACGCTGACCCTCTCATCGAAAGTCCTAGATCCTAATGTGGGGTCGTAGTTTAAATAACATGAAGATCTGTTTCATAAAAATAAATATATGGATATATCGAACTGTTTTTTTTTTGCTCATACACAATACATAGGAAGAAATACATAGTGTGTTGCTCATAATTTCAATCTAAACTTATTTATGAATGTAGACAAGATCGTTCATTTGCTTTTAGCATTGATACGATTATTTTAGTAGCAGTCCGCACATGCTAATCAGGGACGACTCTTTTCGCCTATAACATATTTTTGTTTAGAAGAGACTTCCTTTAAACAGAAAATTCCATAACAGCGGAAAGTGTCGTCAGCGATTAGCCTGTGCGGACTACACACGCTAATAAGCAACAAATATTTACAAATATACTTCAAAATTCATTTCAAGACTAATTGCTGACGTTTTTCAGCGAAATATATTCACACTTATGTAGTGTATAGGCCGCCCTGACTTTATATTTATATAACCGTTTTATTATTAAAATATACAGATTAAGGTAAAAACACGTCACTTTCAAATCTATTCACACGGTATTCTCGCGTTGGTAACAAGCAACTATTTTTGTATATATTTACGAGTGCCAATATACACATCGTCACTACCGACACTGCAGGCACAGAAACAGAGTTCTGCATTGGCTGCAGTTTCTAATGACATGAATACATGATTTACATGAAAAAAAAACAGTTTCAATTTCCAATATTCGTAAAGAAATAACAACGATATCAAACATACATATAGGATCTGACATGAGTTGTCATATCATACCATATTTTATTAAACGAGTTCAGGAGTTTTGTTAGTAAGCGAGCCTTTGGCGAGCTTACTAACGAATTTCCTGGACGAGTTTAATAAAATATGGTATGGTATGACAACGAGTGTCAGATCTTTTTTATCACATGCTTTTAAACTGAATAAAATACATCTTAATTGACCAAACAAATACTGATATATCTAAAAGTTGTTTACTATCGTGACGTCATTTCATGTTGACGACGTCATTATATCAAAATAAAGCAATGCGATTGGTTAGTTATTGATTCTGTAGCCAATGATAACGCTTACTAATGTTGTATTACACATGTGTAATATAAAAAAAAATACGTAATGTCTGTATTACATTGAAAACAAGGTATAGCATGTGATAAATTTAGGTAATCTTGTTAAGAAATTAATTATGAAATAATTACATTAAAAAATATATTAATGCTTTACTTAATTTCTTAGTGGAAAAAATGTAATATATTTTCAAAGTATAAAATGAGCGCAATGCTTACTTACTATACCCTGTACAATTACTTAACACAACTACAAAACATTATAATTAAATTACATTTGAACTGCCGAACACATTTTTACAACAATAATTGCCAAAAAATTGTGTCAAGTTAAATTTAAATACACGGCAAACAATTATACACACAAGAACTCACAGCAATTATGTTTCACTATTTTCTATTCCGGCCACAATAAAGTATGATACCACAATAAATATTGTGTGTTGAAGGCGTCGCTTTCAATCGTAGGCACAACTCCTTCTTTCAACTTGTTCACGTGTTGTAAAGCCTCTGTCATCTCCTTGGTGGAACGAGTTTACGTCTGTGTTGACGAGCCTCTAGACGCAGAGTAGATCTTTTTGAAGAGCAAGCTGGCAACACGTTTGTTGATCACGAATGAGAACATAATCAAAACCCCTTGACTTGCGTTGAAAAGTATGAAAAGCAAACCAAACACCTCTACGTCGGTAAGCTCATAAACGATCCCAAATATCCACGTCAGGCCAGTTATTGTCGACAGTTTGATGAATATTTTTAGATTATTTCTCTCGCGAGATTTGCTATTGCCCATTTCAGGTAGACGCATAATTTTCACAATCACAGAAATGTACATGACCAAATCAGCAACCATCATAACAGACACGGGAATTGCAACAAAGAACAGGTTCATTCGACGATTGGTGAGGTAACAAGGATGACCACCATAGCCAAGTGTGTTCTCCGTTAGCATTGATACTATTGCCTGAGAAGCAGTAAGAGCAATAGCCGACATTTCCGTGACAGCCACGTATTTAAAGTATGTTCTGTATGAACTTTTGGCATTCTTGTTATAGCTAGTCAAACTGGTTAACGTTCGCATCATGTGGAACGTGCATGTGAACATCCAACAGAATCCAGAAAGCAAAGTGAAATGAAGTAGAAGACCGAGTGTTTGACATAGCCATTCAATATCAACGATAACAAAATTATTAGCAAACAGCAGCGAACTTGACATAAGTAACCATGTAGATAATGACATTATATTTAAGCTCGGCAATGTTCGAAGATTTGGTAGTATCAAATAAACAATAAGAGTGGTTATCAGCGCGGCTATTGATATTGGTAAGCATATAATAGAGATATAGCCAAATATCGTACTGGTTTTTGAAGAATTTGATGAAACTTTGGTAAAATATTTCGAGAGTTTGTCCCGGTAATCTTCCCAGCAAACTGATATTTCACCATTCATCATGCGAATATACGAGTCAAAAGTAACAACACTTTTACCAATGGTGACTTTAGTATAAGTAAGTAATGTTTCACCTGAAACCGGTGTATGCTCAGAAACGTCGTCTGGAGTAATTGTTATACGTGAGCAAAATGGTAAAGGTGTGATAATTATACAACTAGAACAAGTATTTGCATCTGTGGGATTAACGGGCAATATAGCATTGCCACTTGATGGATCATTAAGCGAGTATTCGAACGCCTCTTTTAGTATGAGGCTTTGCAGTCTGGCGTTAATCTCCATTAATGTTGAGGTTGACAAATCTGTATTGATGCTTGGTGTGAACCAGACCGGATAAAATTCAATAAATTCCATTTTATAATGTCCAATTAACTGATTTTGGAATACAAAATTCTGAATTAATTCTGTAACATTTTGGACGTTTCCAACAGAGAAATAAATGTCCAACAGGAATGCTTCAATATTTTCAACAAATGTGCCATTTCTTAGAAAATCTCCTACCGAAGGCATTACAGGTTTTTTTAACTTAATGAATGACCTGCTTCCACAGAAATCAATTCTGCGTTCTAACAAGAGCGCTTGGGCTTTAATCAAGGTCGGAAAAACTTGTTTCGCGAAGTTGATAATTTCATTTGATTCCATCCTCGGTGTTTTGGTTGGAACTATTTGAAAATGTAAATTTAGTGTATGGACATACTCCGAGTGCGTGGTCGTGTCTTTTATAACACATCGACTGAAATCCGTCTCTGACAGAACAAACCCTTTTGCGCACGAGAGTTGGCGACACATTTTCTGAAAATACAAAGTGCTTATCGTTCAATATTTGTTCATGAATATTTATGAAAGAGTATAGCAAAACGAATTAATATTGCAATAACACAATTTTAATCTAGATATACATACATCGTATAAATCAAATAACAATTATATGTCAGCATGTCATTTTCTAGTATTTACTTAAATAAATATTAAACACATGGACAGCTATGAATAACAATAATATTATGTATATCTGTAACAAATCAATATAAATTGACTTGTAAATATAATAATTAAAACTAGAACTCCGCGAGTTGGATGTGTCGCCTGATGGTAAATGGGTTAACCAAGATATTGGCCCATTTCAATAAGTCTAAGTCCAACTAAGGTCAAGGTCAAAATGAGGTTGGTGATGCTGGTGTGTGCAGGGTGATGAGAGACAACATCCATGCAAGTATCAAAGCTCTGTAGCAAGCGGTATTGATGTCAGACGAAACGGTCAAAATGGGTTAACCAAGATTTTCGTACGGACGGACAGGACAAACGCTATATGCCTCCCGCATGGTAGATGCCGGGGGCATAAAACAAATCTATAAAAAAAATGTTTTAAGTAAAGCTCAAGACATAGTAGTTATGAACCTTTTTTGGGTCGCGGTCGCAGTTTTCGAAATCTAAACACGGACCCTAACTTCAAGGTCAAGGTCACGAATGCTTATCTTGATAAAATTGTTACTTATAAAGAACGTATTTTCGCGATAAATTAGTGTTGGATATTGGTTAACAAAACATCAAAAAAAGCCGTCCAACGGCTCGACTGATTTTGATCGCGAGTTAGATGAGTGTGTCAGTTACGTCTACACTTTAAACCCCCATTCCCCGCAGTTCGCAAGTCAAATGTTCGCGAATAAAACAAAACAATAGTAACAACTGTCAAAACGCACCGCCTGTTTGTAACAACAAAGGTACTGATTAATTGCTTTATTACTGTGTTTGTTGACACGCTATTACCGTCCTTGGTGTGGCATGTAGTTCGGCGGCCACTCGCCAGCTTAAGGCGGCAGAATGTCGCGCGCAAAAAGTAAAATCGTACGATTTATTCCATAAAACAAAAACATTATTTAACAAATCCGGTTAACCTTTTCAAAACAATGTAACTGGTTTACTGATCGTTTCGTTAGGTTAACCTCTTGCATCCTGAGTGTATATTGTAATCTTAATTGTCGTTGTTTTTATGACACACATTATAATTAATTCTTCAAAATGCATGATTATTTCGTTTAATGTAGAACATCGTTTGTATTGTACGAGTGATCAAAGAAAATATACATATTCCGTAATGTCGAGTGAATAAAATAGGAATTCCACTAACAAGAACTATTTTACGATATTGTGATTCTTTGCTGTTTCTTTACCATTAAATGTTTTAATCGCCAATCCAATTTTGTGAAAATCTTAACGTATGGTAAAGACGTACAAATAATGTGTTCATTTCGATGGCACTCGTAGTTGAGCTTCTATTCTTTCGCATATTATCGAGAATTAATCATGTGATTCGGTAAATCGTAGTAGTTCTGAAGAGTTGTTGCAAATGTGCGTTAACTTTAGTTGTTGCAAAGGCGTGAATAATGGAAGGTGATATCCTGTCGATGGCTATAAAGTATTAATCGAATAAAAATTACATATTTGTTTGATGGATTGAACAGGTTAAATGAACAAACTTCCGCGTTTCAGATATAGTCCCAAAAACTGTACAGACAATTTGCAATTGAATGAGTATGCAACGACAATTATAACATCTTAAGTTTTTGCCACCGTCCGATGTAAAACTGTTTGCTTCGGAAAAGTAAAATACATAAAGATAAAATAAGCTAATATGCAAATATATCATGTTAATTACCATGAAACGATCGTAAATAGAGCTCGAAGGGCATCTTGCGTCGCTCACTGGCGGAGTTTGACTGTTGTCTGAATTCGTTTCTTCGTCGGACATGAAGTTGAGAAGAGCGGTATAAGGTACCGGCGATGGCACTCTCGGATCTATCGAAAAACAGATATCATCTATAGCAGCCTCTTCATAACCATTACACATAAAGCAGTGCACGTTTTTGTAGATTTTTTTCATTTTGCCGTAATACAAAGATTCGTACGATAGGCATGCTTCTTCGACGTTACTGTCATAGTTTCGCCAATTGCCAGTCATGTTGCATTTGTCGATCATCACTTTGCAAAGCGCAAGGTCTACATTAGTGTACCGGTCTTTCGGAAATTCGAAGAGGACATTGCAGTCTCGTTTTAATTCAACAAAACTAGATATGTCTCTTGGGTTTTTAAATACAAAATCAGGCAATCTATTCAAACATGCCGCCATGGGTCTCCACAGAACAAAATCGTCTGCTGCTCCGTGACAAACTGCGCAGTGCCCGTTTTTATATGTTACACTATAGTTCAAATAGGATCCTGACAGAATAGTCCAGTGCAAAGCGGATCTTGGCAACATCATCTCAAATCTGTCATTGAAGTCAAAGTCATGATAATCCCTCTCGCACTTCACTCGAGTTCCATTTACATCTTTATATTCGGGAGGACATTGAGCAATCATGGAATATGATTGCTTTGCATTAGACGACTTCATGTTGAATTTACGGAACTGTGGATACACGCAATTTCGATATTTTATGCGAACAAACTCGTCTTTTGAAAACCGTGCATTTAAACTGTCAGGGCAACAAGAGTGTCCGCATGAGTCGCTACAAAGACATTCTGCACAACATGGTTTTGTATTTCCACCGTACTGAGACAATGCCGAACGATTCGCCTTCGAGTAACAAGTGTCTGTGTACGGACAAAGACTCCGATATACCTCCACCAACGCACTAATAAAAGTGTCGTTTTCACCAGGATAACTACTGTTTAAAACTGTTGAATTCACACATACAACTGCCTGTAGCAGAATCAGGAAATTTATGCGCAAGGTCATCATGATATTAGCGTTTCCGATCACCAAAGGCGATTTAATCTTTCAGTCGGCGATTTCAGTTTTTTTTTAAGCTAGAAGAAATCAAACAAATCAATGTATCTCTATATTTCTATCAATATTTCCTACTTTAAGTGAGCACACGGTACCTTATTCCATAAGTAATCGCCATACAATCCGCATGGAATGTTCAAACTGCAATATTCAGCCATATGCGCTGACTCAGATACATCGCGGGCAGTTCTCGAAACTGGAATGCTCAACTTCCTATCGGCTAAGAGAATGCTTATGAGGGCGGTGTTGAAGATGGGGTTATATGGCGACCATAACGGTTTATGATTGGACCACCGTATGGAATTATATGCTGTTGAAATAACCGGCAACTGTCTATGTGCTAAATACCACTTTCCATTACCACATTGTATACAATTGCTGTCAATACATAAACATCAATACAATGTTATGGAAATAAATGAAATGACGCAGCTTATTTCAGGGGAAACAAAGTTGTATTAAAATATGGTTATATAGATAATTTTATACAATCCTTGTTAATTATGATACCAATAAATTCATTATCAATATAAAGAAGTGAAACTCCAGAAACTGCAGCAGTATTGCAATTCTATCATACACACCTTTGTGGCCCTTTATTTATGGCAAGGAACCAGTTGCCAAAACGGTACAGTACGGCACAAAACAAAACAACATATACACATAGTAGAATAAAGCTGGGGTCATAATTATGCTTTTGTTCATTCTGTGTTAGTGTCAAAAACCAAGGGTGAGGTACACTCATATATTGAGCAAATAGTTTATGATGTGGGTCGTCATCGTTACTTTGAAATTTGGCGACTACTTGTTGTCCTAAACGCCAACTCGATTTTAATGTCTATCCAAAGAACGAAGTCGAAAGATTAAATACCTGTACATACATGCATAAGCGTGTGTGAAACAGTGTTTTAAAATCTTGTTTGACATTAATACAGTTCTAATAATTTTACAACCAGTCAACAAAATGCCTGCAAAAAAATATCTGAACAACGAAATTAGTCAATTAATATTAGACAAAACGGCAATTATGAGCCTATCAATGAGTTCATATTGCTCATGTACGAATTGATATTCAGAATAACAAAGTTTCCATACAGAATAATTAAACTGTGCAAATGTTTGTTTAAATATGTGAAAATGATCAATAGTTCATAATCGATTCGTATCGAAAAAAAAAACATTTGTTTGCATAGATCAGGAAGGAAAACTCACAAAAACCTTAGAATGAAAAACAGGTTTTCAATAATGACTAAAACGGGGATGTTTTTAAATGTCATTTATTGTATATATTTTCAACACTATACTAGTATTTGGAATAGTCTTAAAAGGGTATTGGAGCACACACAAAAACATTTGATAAAAATAGTGAGCCTATCGCGGGAATCTGACTAGGGACGTTTTGATGCAATAGTGTATGCTTTACCGATACATCGCAAAGGCATTTGAGTTTGAGTGGTGAATGTTATAAAAAAATGTCCCCAAACGGCGTACATCATCTACGGTATACTGCACGGTATACTGCATGACACAGATAGTCAACCATTTTTCATTTTATAAAGTAACACTTTTTGAAGTCAAGGCAGAACATTTTCTTTTTTGCTTAGGGGAGGTATATGTAACAAATACGAACATTCACAAATGTTAAAAATTTCCTCCTAATTTAAATTTGCGAGAAGTCACTTATTCCAAAATTGTGTTGCTTAATAGACCCCTAATATGTACACATGTTTATAAACTTCAAAAATGAAAAGGTATAATATACTAATATAATTGTTTATTGAATTCAAGTACTGCATTTAAACATTGTATTATTTTAAACCGTTGTTTTTTTTACAAACAATATATAGAGCATAACATGTATCACACGCAGTTTATTGGTTTCCGTGTAAAACAACCATTACTAAAAAATTCCATATGTTGGAAGTGACGTTGGCATTGCAATTAGCCTATGCGGACTACACATGCTTAACTGTGATTGGAAGACTGTGCGTTTAATAAAGATTTGAAATACCAGAGCTAACTAACAGCTAGAGTAACCAGCAGCAAACGTATTTAATTTACAACCAAAAGATTACTCAACAAATGGTATGTGTACGCTTAAAAGATTTGTTAAGAAAACCTTTAGTTAATTCCATGTGGCATCGTTTTAGGTTCTTTAAGCTTGCTATAAATAAACAGGATAGTTTTTTTCTTTTAAACCTAATGATAAAATATGACATTTCTGCAGTGAAATAACAGCAATGAAAAGAACAAAGTTGTTCACCGATAAACAGAACAATTTTTCGGAATTCCTTTTTCTATTTTTAGATTATCATATCAAGATGCACTTCCCTTGTTTATATCCTTGTTTATATTTTTCTATGATCACGAGTGAAATTTAATCGATATTCAACCGAATCCAACAAATTTTCTTTAAATTTTATGCTTTTTTCACCGTTTATTTACATTGTAAAAGAGTTTAACTGAAGAATTTCCCTGGAATAATGACGTCATTTCGTCAACAAAATGACGTCATTTCAATGTATTGAGGCAAGCCACGGGAGAGAGGGTGCCTTTTCAGCGAAAGGGAAATTATTGTTAATTGTTTTCTTGAAAAAGGGGCATAAAAGAAACAGAAAATTTGTTCATGTCAGTGTAAGATCGTTTGTTATTTCACTCGTGATCATAGAAAAATTATTTTTTCACTCGTGGCTGCGCCACTCGTGAAAATATATTTTCTATGATCACTCGTGAAATAACAAACAATCTTACACTGACATGAACAAATATTCTCTATGTGTTTACAATTACACAGACACACTTTTATTCTACAAACATGAAATGATATATACCAACAAGTGCGTTGATCTAAACACCTACATTGCATGACCAAAGCAACACAGTGACCCACAGGCCAACATTAACCTTTGCTCGTTTAAAGCATTAAGACTCAATTAAATTTGCTTGAAGGTAAACGTCCAAAACAAATGAAATTCAGTTCTGAATGTGAAGCACTCTCAATCTGACAATAGTCTCTGTCCAGACAATAAGTAAAAGAAAACAATTTACAACCATTAGCAAATTGATGTAATTCGAGTATGTGACACATTTGGGAATTTTAATGTGAAACCAGATGAATCCTCTAATAAATAGATAGGTCAACGTTCAGTTATCAAATACGTACAAGTGAACGCCAGTATATCCCATTGGTACTCTTTATATGATGTGATAAAATATTCATTAGTTTGATCTAATACAATAGATTGATACCTGTGTTCGCGTAAGTGCTATTTAAGTATCTAATAACACAATAGATTGTAGCGCGATGCCGATTTCCTGAGGCCGCCACTGAGCGCCAAGTGCGCGACCTCATAATCTAGATGTGCCTTCCGAACCCTCGGAGGGCCAATTACACATTCAATACAAAATTATAAATAATTTGCCTCAGGCTTCCAGCCTTTTGATTGGAAAACTAAGAATAATTGAGTCGCCACGAATATGTTCAATGCGACAAACAAAGGAAGCTTCTGCGTTCAATATTTTCTAGCTACTATAAACCTGTAGCTTTTCGTCACCCCAAGTCCCTAGGTGAAGCTTCCGTCACGATTTCCGTAAACTCAAACTCTCTGAAGAACCTCTACACATACAACAGAAACTCTGTAGCCCGGGAAGCATCGTAATCACCCAAATGCTCCAGAGAACTATTCTTTAGAGTACCGTAACTTTTCTTCAGATGTTGTCCCGCTCCCATCCGTAGGAGAAGTGACAAACTTGCCAATTTGCAAGCCTGTATATACTGGCGAACCGAGCGCCACCTAGCCAACGGAAAGGCGAGATCCGGAAACTACCGACGCTACCGAATTCCCTTTGCGTTTGACAAAGCTTATCGAATGCCCTGCGTACTCTACTGAGAAACCGATCATGAATTTCTTATTTACTCTTACAGAAACAAGCCGAATATATATGCAGGATTTTACTAGAAACATTTCTTAACTATCAAATAGTCTTAAAATTCCCAAATACATCATGTCTAACCAGGAAATTAACTTACTTTATGAATTTCAAGTCACATTTCGATATTGTGTACTTGCAAATGTAAAACTAAGGGAGGTACTTGTAATTAAACTGTTACAGTGAACAAACGCATAGCATCTAATTCGACCACGAAACCTTTCGTCACAGAATGTTGCATGGATGCAGCATTTCATTGCATATTGTGTGTATGGGACATAGCATAAACATCAGTGAAATACTGAATTATGTCCACGTAGGATAACTACGATTTTCGGATTGCATTAATAAGTGACCTATATCTTCGCTAGATGAATATCACAACAACATCTGATCATTTAACGCTATTTCAGCTAGCATAAACATTAGTTCAAGCATACTGATTTTGTTAATGTATTCATCAAACATAAATATATATAAAATAATTGTTAAAAAGTCAGACTTCAAAAATATAAACGGCTGAGAAAACGCAAAGAATACCAGTGAACATGGCATCCCCCACCATTTTTCTGAGTTACTAATAACATTTTTCCAATTATAGGAAGTATATAAGTGTAGTAGAGAGATGTTTAAATTCTTAGAAAACATCAGTGCTTCGCATTAACTTTAAAACTTTAACAGTGTCGACTTGTTTCAATGAATCTCTTAATAAAACCTGACGTAAACAAATCGAATGTGAGAATGATTTCTTGAAAAAAATCATAACGGAACTTACCGTGAAAGAATTAAAGTATGTGATTTATCTCCATCGTAGACAGTTCGGTATAGTACAGTGTGTGTCTGAATTCCTCACACTTAGTTATTCAAACATAAACAATAAGTCCTGGAAGGCTTTTCCGGACCCATATTTTTGTTATAACGAACAATGGGACAACCATAAATGTCGAGCCCTAGAATAAATTTATGTAAATAACTGCATCCACATATTGGGCCCCAGCAAAATGTGTTTTTTACTCAATATTTTTGAAGGTGCCAAGTCCTAAGGAGGCAGTGAACTCTTTGGGACTTTGAAACACTGATTAAATATAGCTATCTTTTTGCTCAAATCATCAAGATTTGCATGAAATGAGCTTGGAGTAAAATTTGTACTCTTGAAAAACACACATTGAAAATAGACAACATTTAAGAAATAATTATTTATTTGGATTGTTTTTATCTGCTTCATTATTTTTATGAATAATATGGATTTCTAATCTACAGCATAGTTTAATTTACAATAACCCCAACCATGTGTTTTTTTTTTGCTTTTGACAGATCTAGCTTTTGAGGTTTTGATGACTTCAAGTCAGGCCATCTTTTACAAAATCCATAGAACCAGTTATCGCTAAGGCTTGTATGGTCAGGTTTAATTGCTTTTCCCAAAGATTCCGCCAAATCGTTCCCCATATATTGTACCGATTTATGTGTGTACCCAAATTCAAGTTCTGCCATATATGTTACATGGTCGTGCTACTTTTTTTCTTCTTTCATGGAGAAAATGGTCTAGTTTCCTACTTTCGAATCTGCATTAACACGACCTTTTATTCTGTCACTAAGAGTCATCTCTGGCACAGAGTACATCCTTGAGGCTCTGTAAGCAGAAACCCAACCAAAGTGGCCTCAAACGCCCTCAAGAGGTTTTCTCTGTCATACAGCAGACGCTGTTTAAATGGTTGAGGTTCCTGAAAAATAGAATACAATTGTTAGTTCTAATTCTTTAACATTGCCATGCAATCAAAAATCAAAGCTAAAATTTGCCTCTATAACTTTTTGCTAAAATTTCATTTCAAAATAAATATATGCTATAAGCTACCGTAGTTTTTATTTTCCACGGCGGAAATGACGTGCCTTTCAAACTAAACAGACAACCGCAAACTGTCAAAAGTATTTTAAAGACAAACTCTGCAACACAATGATAAAAACCAATGAAATAAATTCACGACTCGGAACATATATTTGCTGAAAATATGACGAAACGAAAACGAAAGTAAAGAGTTACTTGTGTACACACAAGCGGTAGGTGGACGTGGTATCGAACTATTTAGAGTAATCAAAAAAGCGCGATACAATAAATGCCGCGATTCCGTGAGGTCCGAGTATATGTATCAGTATCGTATATTCAGCTTTTTCGTCGCAAACGCAAGACCCCGTATCGTAGCTTTTTCGTATCGGAGGCCCCGCCTCTTGTGTGAGTCCTCATAGGACAAGCCGCTCGACTTGAATATTCCATATGTATTAATGTTGTTGTTGAATATTCCATATGTATGAATGTTGTTGTTGAATATTCCATATGTATTTTGTGTTTATGTTTTCGGCTACTCTTGTTTCAATAAAGGTTACAATTTATATTGAAGTAAAATTAACTAACATATGATAACATCTTCACAAAAACATGCTATCACTTGTATAAACCTTGCATGATTTTTGTTAAAGAACATTTCCTAATTGACTTTTTTATGTGAACAAATGTAAACTTATAGATTCATATGATCAATGATGAATACAGCTTCCCTATTTAAATGACCTGTATAGTTATTTGCTACATATCAAACATATTCTTACGGAAACACACACAAATTTTAGACCTTATGGTCGTATGCCTAAGTCTGAATAAAATGAACTATACAATTACATACTCATGAAACAATTGACTAGCGTAATATTCTGTATGTATTTTATATTCTTTTTTATTCAGCTACAAAGTTCCGATTTTCCAACAAACTGTTCAATATTGTATAACAATTGTGTGTGTTAATTTAAATATCATGATATCGTCACATTAAATTGAATCACATGTATAGACCTTCCATGATATTTAAAAAGAAAACCTTTATTTAATTCTTGTATTTACTAAACTGAGCCGAAATATAATGTTTACAATAATATTTTATTATTCTAGAGATAATGCAATATGTTCAAATGATCATAAATAGATAGATAGACAATTATTAGCAGATTGATGTGATTCGATTATGGACACATTTGGTAATTATAGTGTGAAACCAGATCAATCCTCTAAGGAAGCGATATGTTTAACGTACATTTATCAAAAACATACAAGTGAAAGCCAGTATTTCCCACTGGTACTGTTGATTTGATGTGATACAAACATTCATGAGTTTGATCTAATAAAACCGATTGATACCAGTGTTCGCGTTAGTGGTATTAAAATATCTAATAACACAATGAATTGTAGCGTGTAGCCGATTTCCTGAGGCCGCCACAAAGCGCTTAGTGCGTGACCTTTCAATCTACTTGGCTTTCCGAAGCCCTCGGAAGGCCAATTACACATTCAATACAATAATATAGATGATTTTCCTCAGGCTGCATACCTTTTGATTAGAAAACTAAAAATAATCGAGTTGCCACGAGTATGTACAATGCGACCAACAGGGGACTGTTGTCTTCTGCGAAGCTTCTACGTTCAATATTTTCCAGCTACTATAAATCTGTAGCTTTTCGTCACCCCAAGAACCATTGATAAAGCTTCCGTCATTCTTTTTTACGATTTTCGTAGACTCCAACCCTCTGAAGAACCTCTACACATGCATCAGGAACGTGTAGCCCTGGCAGCACCGTTTGAAGTCAACGTAATTACCCAATCGCTCCAGTACGGAATACCGTTAGTGCCATCGTGGTAACACATTAAAATCCAGAGGGCGCCAATGCGAGAATGCGAGAATACGATGACGAGAGTGCGATAATACGATGACGAGAGTGCGATAATACGATGACGACAATGCAAGAGTGCGAGAATACGATGACGAGAGTGCGGAATACGATGACGAGAGTGCGAGACTATAATGACGAGAGTGCGAGCATACGATGACGACAGTGCGTCAATGCGAGAGTGCAAGAATACGATGACGAGAGTGCGAGAATACGATGACGAGAGTGCGAGAATACGCTGACGACAGTGCGACAATATGATGACGACAGTGCGACAATGCGAGAGTGCGAGAATACAATGACGAGAGAGCGAGAATACGATGACAATAGTGCGAGCATACGATGACGAGAGTGCGAGAATACGATGGCGAGAGTGCGAGAATACGATGACGAGAGTGCGACAATACGATGGCGACAGTACGATATGACTATTGCATTGTCGCAATCGTACTGTCGCATTGTCGCCATCGTACTTTCGCGTTGTCGAAATGTCGTCATTGTATTCTCGCACTTTCGCATTGTCCATTGTCATCATCGTATTATCGTATTATTGTCGTCATCGTATTCTCGCACTCTCGCATTGTCGCTCTCTGGATTTGAATGTGTAACCACGTTGGCCCTTACGGTATTCCGTACTCCAGAGACCTATTCTTGAGAATACCGTACCTTTTCCTCAGATGTTGTCCCGCTCAAATCCGTATGAGAAGAGACAAACTTGCCAATTTGCAAGCATTTATTTACTGGCATATCGAGCGCCAGAAAGGCGAGATCCGGAAACTACCGCAGTTACCGAATTCCCTTCGCATTTGACGAAGCTTACCGAATTCCCTCCGTACTCTACAGAGATAAAGATCATTTTTACCACCTCGATAGTTTATTAATAGTTGTATTCTTAAATGTCTATTTTTTGTTATGTTATGTTATGTTTTTATATCTAGTTACGTGACAGAAAATTATGTGTATACTTTAGTATGAAGACGATGTTCTTGTGTATAAGTCTGAATAAGATGTCTGTCTGTCTGTCCTGTCATTGTGTCGTAACAATTTATGTCGTTCAGAAACAATTTTTCAAACTGAATTACATGTTCTACGGGTAAATCTTTGATTGCGTACGTTATATACGCGGAAAAAACATTGTAGGACAATAAATATCAGGGGTTTTACTATTGAGTTCATTTGTCTCTAAAATATCTTCGGTGTATTTTCACCTTATTATCTTTATAATTTTCCAAATGTGATATATTTTAAGAGGATTTCCATGTCTGCAATTTGTGTCGTTATCCTGAATTTCCTGTTGCTGTGTAGTCATCGCTTTTACTTCTTACTTTCTGACCAAAGGTCCATATGCTTCTGATACCCTTTTCGATTTAGTTTTATTTCAACTTCTAGGTCACGAACAGCTTTCTCAATTGCAATTGAGCTCTCGAATATTTGCTGTTTTTGGTCTTTCGAAAACATCTCGCAATAACGACTTGACGTTTTTTTTTATATATATATAATATTCCTTATGTTGCACAAACCAAAAAGAACACAGACACCACTTGTTTTCGTTAAGCGTTCATTATAGCACTCGTCCTTTACTATCGGATGTTACTAATGTTTCGCACGAGACATTGACGTTTGTCCTTTTTAAAATTAACTTCGCGTTAAAATGCTTTTTTGGAATTTACTTCGCCATGCATCCATGCCCTCCTGGATAAAACAGTACACGGTTTTATAATGGATCGGGTTATGACGTTTGCTATTATGAAATCAGCTGGTATTGAATTTGATAACAAACCATTTTTTTTTAAATAATATGAGATCTCTAATAAATGTCATGTGTTATACAAGTATATTGCATGTGACCTGTGTATTATTAAATAAAACTATGGCTAGTGTTTGAAATGAAAGAATTTCAACATGCCTACTAAAGCTCATTGGGTCATTGTCGACCTGAAATGGCCCACAAGTCACCCGGGGTGACTAGAAGCAGATTCATGTCACCCTGGGGTGACTTCAAGCCGATTCATGTCAACCCCGGGTGACTAGAATCGGCTTCATGTCACCCCAGGGTGACATGAATCGGGTTGAAGTCACCCTAGGGTGACAATAATCGGCTTCTAGTCACCCCCGGGTGACTTGTGGGTCATTTCAGGTCGACAATGACCCAATGGGCCATACTAAACCTAACATCTCAGTAACAGTATTAGTGTCCCCAAATTACATTATTTCTATTAAACTGATTTATTTGTCTTAGTATGTAGCAAAAGTGTCAATAACAGCTTTGGTCAACGGCGATTTCACATAGAGAAGTTACATGTATCTAAATGTCTGTACCTGTGCCAATGTTCGTGCCATACACATAATCGTTTAAAAGGCCTACTAATACTATTGACGACAGCCCTGGTAGACCGGGAAAGCATTGTTAAACAATGCTACGTTCAGAATAACACGCGTTTAAAAAAACATCAATGAAATTGGATTTGTCCTGTTTTCACAACTGTTTTTACTATTTCTGGAGAATGCCATGGTATAAAAGTTTAAATACACGATAGTTCAATTTTCCGATGTCGATTTTATCGTCAGAATTTTAATATAAATTTTAAAATTGAGATGACCAGTAGCGTTCCGTTCCGATTGATAATAGAAAGGAAATTGAAATTTCTTGACGGAGATATTACCAAACAGATTTAATACCGCACGCCATTGATGTTTACACACTGTATGGGGCGCTATTCTACAATAGACAATCCCAGAAATCGGTACCTCCCGGATTACCCGCCCCTGAATACTCTCGCGCGCCTCCAAAACGGTAATGAAGAAAAAAACATGGACCTATACATGTTTGTATAGGTCACTACGCAAAACAAGGAAGCGAAACAATAATATCGAATATATTTGGAGATTTAAATAGTTTCTGTTATCGATCTGACAACCACATAATAGTTCGTGTTTTTTTTTTAAATATGAGTTATTACGTAATTAGTAGAAATAAGTTCATCTGCATTCTTTTAAGAGAGATAAAACACAGCATGGACATTGACCTATTTGTGTAGGTCCCTGGCATGATTAAGGTCTTGATTGTCATTTAAAATGTTATTTATAGGTGACGCGTGATATCTTATCTTAATTAAGGTATCTACCCATGTGCAGACATGTGGTGTCACGGGCAAACCCATAAACGCTTTTAATCCACACTTGGAACATCGCCTCCCATTTAGCGAATTCGTTCGCGCCTTTATCGCTGATGTTTTTTTCAAGAGATGTATGTTGCTGTCATTAATAATTCGTAATTAACGAAGAAATAAATCACTTAT
>VMBQ01004658.1:39843-67011 GCA_007657795.1 Dreissena rostriformis
AAGGCTCAGAACACGCCACATTTAAATATTATACATACAACCCCCACATACACTTATTAAAACATCATTCTATGTACCTAACCAATTAATTTATGTGACAAAGCAGTCAAGTCTTTCTTTATATTTTCCAAAATAGTGTTGGTAAAAAGAAATAAAACTGGAGCATGTTGAAAAGGCACAATTGATAATATATAAGGCATTAAAAGTACATTCGTATGCATATGTGCCCACATACACTTACTATAGGCCTCTACAAAGCAAAGAAATTGCAACAAAATGGCTGGAAATTAGGTTTTTTGTCACGAAAAAGAATTATAAAGTTGCTGCTCACATAAGGTTTCCTATTCTTCTCCAGATGGTATCCATGTTTTCCCAACATGGTCATTAAAAACGCAAATTTCTCCACAAGAAATAGTTTTCTGGAGAAACCTTGCTGAGAGGTTATGGCAGACATGTGTAAGTTTGTATAAATCCTTTAATTATTGTAGTGGCTTGCAGATTAAAGCAGTTTTTCTCCCCTAAATGCCTGAAAATGGCCCTTTTTGCCCGATCTTCTACTTCAGGGAGCCACATTTCGCTTATTTTTTAAGAAAATTTGTCAGGATTTATTCTACATGTAGGCCAATACCTTTGTTATCAATGTAAATACACAGTTGTTTCAAATTGGACTTTGAACTTTTTTAATTTTTCGAATTTACTTACCCTATGTAAGTTCATGCAGAAATACACAATGCTGCTCGAATGGTATTACGCTGCTCACAAGGTATCGGGTTTCCTGGGGTGATTTTTGTTAAGGTACCAGTTGTAAAGCACCTACCGTAATTACTTTAAAGTTTTTGGACACTCTAAATTTTCGGACATCCTCGTTTTAAGCCAAAATAATTATTTTGTTTGATTCAAAATTGTCCGACAAACAAGTTAATTTTCAGACACACACACGCGCGCACGCACGACGCACGAACACACACAAACACACACACACACACACACACACACGCGCGCAATATGGCAATCCTCGTAAGGCATCATTATAATCGGACGATTAGTTAATAATATTTCTCATCTGGCATCACATGTCAAATTTAACTTATTTAAAAAACAATAACCAGCTACCTGGTGATGTTTTTCGAGGTCATTGAGCTCAAATCGGCAGGGAATGGCCCGGTCGCCAGCGTTGCTGAATACTGTGATGATGAATCAGTGGTGTAAACATCCACTCACATACCAGCAATATGTCTATAGCCAGAAACCATCATTCGCATGGATACGCCTTCTATACATTGCAGATTAAGCCACTCCCCCATGACACGCCCATCTGCGCGGACAAGTTGCGCGTGGTGTGTATATCGGACACCCATACAAAACTTGAGAGGTACCCGGAGAGAGTCCCCATCGGAGATGTTCTTCTGCATGCAGGGGACTTCACAAACCATGGACACCCAACTGAAGTGAAACAATTCAACGACTTCTTAGGTTTGAGCCAATCGTGTACACGTTTACATGGTTTAATAACAAACAAATGATGTACCTGCATTAAATATGCACTTGCAGTGAATCGAATGTATGGCCTGACCGTGATAAACTGTCTGACCTTAAAATAGAAACAGAAAGGAAACAAACCATACTTGTTTATCTTATGATACAGAAGTTGCATATATATATATAGTTAAGTTATAACGGTTTTAAAACCAATTCAAGCAATTGATATTAATAGTCTAGCGGTAAATCACCAGGGATTAGGTCAAGGATACTAAAATTTGATCTTTCTTAGTCTCAGGTTCCAATCAAGCTAGCTTTCGATATGATTAATGTTGTATAGTGTGAACTAGTTAATGGTAAATGATGAGTTTGTATGCTTATTTTAAACAGTATTATGATTTTAGTGCTTTAAAAAATCATAATATAATTCAACTAAAAAAACAACGACATGGCTGATGGAATGTTATGTGTTGTTTGTAATAAATTAAAACGTATATATATGTATGCCAAATTTATATAGATATTTATGTTTTAACAAGTTTAAAATAAAAGGTATATATTAAAACATATACTTAACAAAAAAATAAAACATAAATCCACAATAATGATTTATTCACTTGAGGGAGTCCAACTCATGCATACGTTATCACCCTTTTTGGCGTTCTGACAGGTATATTTGTGTATGTTATGCTAGCCTGCTTTTGTGTCGGCGACCTTTACTATATAGAAAAAGCAAAACTACACAGAAACAGTATAAGGACGGAAATGCAAGTCCGCTAGTCTTTTTTTTTTATACAAACCTTACAACAAAACAGAACGATATGGCAGAAATCAGTCATTGTAAGTGGAAGTGTTAGTTTGCCTACTGCTAAGATCTATCGGTAATAGATCTTTTTTACTCTTTTTATTTTTAGACCAACCATAATGTTATTCCAAATATGTTTCCCTATTTTATTTTATTTTATTCGCTAATTTGATAAATGGCCATTTATGGGACAACGTGAACGTAAATGCAGGTGAGAGGGATTTTTTCAAGTGGATCAATCTTTTGCAAGGGCATAACTTCGATCAGCATATAAATAACTAAGGAAAAGTGGTAAGCATGTACGGACTGACTGTCACGAACCAGTCCCTATGTCCATGATTAAGGTCACAATTCAAGGTCAAAAGTCGACGAATTAAAATTGCATCCAAAGCCTTTTGGGAACATATATTTTCCAGCATTGATGCATTTTATGATACTATTCCGAAGCAGTGATACTGTGACGGAATGTCTCGCGCAAAACCAGGTCCCTAGGTCGGAGGTCAAGGTCACAATTCAATGTTAATTGGAAAATGTGAGAAATCAAAAGAGACTTTGTTAAATATTTATCTTGATAAAAAAGACAATTGATGGGCGTATATCTCCGTGACAATGGCACTTTTTTTACCATATATGTCTGGTAGTTTTGTGTGTATAAAGAAAAGACCGCTTTAAAAATGTTCAATTATCTTTTAGGGGTGAATACTGTCATCAATTTAGATAACAGTACATAACACTTATAAAGTTTTGACAAGCGCAATGCCTCAAGTGATGTGTCCACAGGTTCCCTGTCTCATCTGGTGAAAGTAGTGATAGCCGGGAATCATGATCTCACTTTCGACGACGACATGGTCGCAAACAGAAGGGATTACCTAAAAAGCAACTTCAAAATCGACGAGGATGGTATGCATGACTTAAACAAGTTTATTTTGTATTTGATTATTTTTTAAAGTATAAACATCTTTTTAAAATACTATAAGACTGTTAGTGAAGTCTAGATTTGCTTTAAGGTGATTATTTTGAAATGTTTAACCCACCTAAGAAGAGCATGCTCAAGGTGAGCTTTTGTGATTGCCTTTTGTCTGTCGTTATGCGAATCTGATTTGACGATTCATACAATATACGTGGTATGTCAGTGACTGTAATTGAAAGCTATCATTTTGATACTAATAATTCACATGTGACTTGTGTGAATTTTTAAGAGACCGCCTCTATTCGCAGTAGAGATAATCAGCTAATGGCTAACTGGGTTGTTTCAGTAAAGTTGCCCCCAAAAAAATAATCCAATGTATAAATATGTAAATATAGCTTCAATGGAAATATTTTCCATTGAGATTGTCATAATAATGTTCCTAGAAATAAAATAGCCATGTTTGGTATGTTTGTTTTTATTCTTATTAACTCCACCTTATCAGGATATTTTAGTTCCTTCTGGTCTCAGGTGAGGGCCTCAGGGCCATTCTATCGGAGCATAATCCCCGTACATATCTTCCATTTGTCATAGTTCAGTCTTTAGAGACCGTAAGCAGTAAAGCTAGGTGTGTTATGTGTATGAAACATATTAACGATCTTTCGCGCATCTTGTATGGTAACAAGTTTCTGTTAACTTGATAGTACTTAATATTTAAGTATCTTTTATAGTTGGACCATAGTTTGTATATTAATAATATTTATTTATATAATTTTTATATATGGACATTATTTCTTCGTTTATGTTTAACTTATAAACCTATCCTTAAATCGTTTTCATAGATTTCCGATACTTATGACACTGGTTGCATATTTTTTTTGTTATTTATTCTGGGACAAGACGTTTAGCAAGCCCTTAAACAGATTTGAACCCTCGATGGGATATTTTATTAAAGAAGAAGATAAGAACTATAATTTATCTGATGATAGAGTTTCTCGAGTTCGATTGTTTTCTATATTACGAACACGCTATCCAGCATCTACCGGGAGCACTCTTTTATGTCTACAACATACTAGTATTCTTGTTGTTTGTTCATATATCATCATTTATTGGTTAGCAATGAAAAAAAAAGAAGAATTAAAATTGCCTTTACTTGCAATAAACTACATGAATTGAGCGAATTGAACTAATCCAGGAACACACACATTCATGATTGCGTCTTATAAAACCTCATAGCATTGCACATATTGTACTGGCTTTCTTATCTTAAGTGTTCGAGAGGAAACTTGTCCAGTTTGGTGTGACAACATGCAAGGAGCTGCTGACCAACTGTGTTTACCTCGAGGACGCATCACTCCGTATGTGTGGCCTCAATATATACGGGTCACCTTGGTAAGAATGTGCGATGATTTTCATTTGTACACAAGTATATAAATGTTGGTACAGTATGACATGCTTGCGTTTGCTCAGTTCTACTTTGCGTTAAATCCAACATCTACGATGATATGTTACCGTTGGAAATCGACCAAATTCCTAAAGCTAATACAAATGCCGATCCCTGCACAGCATAGCAACGTGGTTTTTAAATATGTCTAAGGGTATTATATTAAATCAATTATGTTGACATAACTGGTGTTTGTCGGCGAACACCTCCGTATTTTAATCAATAGTCATCGTAACTTATCGTTGTTCAGTTGTCGATTTACATAAGATACTTTGTTTCGAAATGCATTCTAAAGAAGAAGAAAAAGTTTGACGCCGAAAAGGTCACCAATCTGGTGAAGCATGAAATCGCCATTTAAAGCAACAACAACCGTCAACATTCATTGCAAACAAAAGCAAGCGCCACAACTATCTTCTATTATCATGTAGATCACATATTTGTAGGCAGCCACAGTTCCCTGACTGGGGTTTCTACCTGCCTCGTGGTGAGGCGTGTCTGCATAAGTGGAACCTCATACCAGACGATACCGACATACTAATCACACACAGTCCCCCTGTAGGTACGGAACCCATATAGATACAGAATGGTTGTACACACACAGGCTATAATAACATCAAGCATAACTTAGAGGTTTGAGTATGCAACTGATGTGTCTGCTCAATATTTCTTTATCAGTTAGAATAGTTTATGAATTGGACGTCAAGGGTTTTGTGAAGCATGTTTTTTATTTGAATAGTGACACCTTTCATTCGTAACATATAAATAATTGTTTGGATTCTGTGTTGATTAGGTTATTTTTCAGGAGTATTTTATATACAAGTTGCTGTTTTGTTTGTTTGTTCATGTTTTTTTGGTTGACGAAACAATATATTGAGTTTTGCTGGTCTTGTTTTCGATGAAGACAAAAAAAATCCATCAACGACGAACATGAACGTCCTAAACCCAAGCAAATATAGTAAAATATTCTCGTAGTTTGCAGTTCATTTGCAAACAAAAGTTATCAAGTAACAAGTTACAATCCAAGTAATATTCTCAGTGTCCTTGCTAAATACAATTGTAGGGGTCAATTATTCTTGGGTCCCAGCTAACTTGCTAAGTTCAATCCTTAGCAATAATATTGTTAAATCTGTTTTAACAATTACTTGCAATATATAGGATCTTGCATGAGTGGTCGTTTTGTATTGAATTTATTCAACGAGTCATCTAAATGAAGATAAACACGAGGCTTGCCGAGTTTTTATCTTTTATTTAGATGACGAGTTTAATAAATTCAATACAAAACAACCACTAATGCAAGATTATATTTATAACATGACCAACAATATGCTTTAAAACACACATGTATTCCCCTCCGTGCCATATAGAGGAAAGGTCGATATCTATAACGAAGCAGCAATGCGGTCATTGTGATGGTCTGGATCTAGGCTGGCTGCATGCATATATATGGAATAAGACCAATTTTGACATGTTGCGGCTCATACTTAACCCTTTGCATGCTGGGAAATTTGGCTAATTTGCATAGTTATATAACTAGTGAAATAACACCCGTGTAATAATCAAAATTGAGCATTACGTTATTTCACTCCTGCAGCGTAAGTCATGTTATAATAAATTATATCACTTGGAATTTTCTTTGATTGATAGGCCACGGCGACGCCTGTTTCTTTCTGCCAAAACGGGCCGGTTGTGTTGAATTGCTGTCCACGATTCAACAACGGGTTAAACCCAAGTATCATGTGTTCGGACATATACACAGAGGTATACTCTATGGTACTATATGCGCTTTGTTTAGCATATCTAGGTTCTGTAATCGAACTTCCAGATATCCTATACAGTGTGCGTCGTTTGCGTGTTGAGTTAAGTCCTATAGTGGAAGTGTTTAGAGTGGTTAAAAGTTTATCCATACAATTTATAATTGAAAAATGACTTCAAAATCATGCCCTGCATGTATTCACTTTGTACAATCCTGCAACTAGTAAGAAAAAAATGTAAGAAAGGATGCATTTTAGTTAAATTCATCGTGTACGCTCTTCAAATATAGCAAAAGAGTAATGCATGTAACAGTACTGTACTTTTGTTAGTTGTGTACATGTTATGTTGTGTGGCAAATAGAACAATGTAGTATTTGTATGTTAAAAGACAACACACAACTCCTTTTTTTCCTTTACTACCTCGGATTATTCTGATATCACATTATACAAACAATCGCCAATCATATATTCATTTTTTGTAGGTTATGGCATAACAACGGATGACGTCACAACGTTCATCAACGCGTCAACGTGTACGCTGCTATTTAGGCCTAACAACCCGCCAATTGTGTTCGACATTCCACTTCCAACTGGACACACCAAGGACGAACTGGATGCTGTTCAGCCCTGTAGACTTATAAGAAATTCGTTCAGACCTTAAAGCAGTGAATCAGTTTTATCAGTGTTAATTAGAAAACTGTTACTTTGCATAATGTTACTTTACAGGGCTGTTTAACTGCTTCAACCGGGTCCTTATAAAAGCCCCTATCAAAAGGCAAGCCCTTTCACCCCTACCCTCTCCCACTCCAAAAGAATGTCTGTAACATTATACCTTCGTAGCCAAATGTTCAAGTTTACCATGGAAATTTTCTTCCCCTTTCACAGTTTTGAAAATATTTGTTCCAAAAAAATGGATGGCACAGGCCCTTTCACTAATTAAAGAAATGCTGTATCATGATAAGGTTTTACTAGTATTACTTGCATAATTGTGTTGCTCAAAAGTCATGCTTTACAAAGCTAAAATTATTGATTCGTAAAAACATATGTATTTGCATGTTTCATGTAGCCACTAAAGAGGCTTACTGTTCCTTCACTGCTGCCAGTATTTCAACCACTGCGGCTACTCTATCAACACCAAGGCTTCCTAAAACAGTCAGTTTTGGCAATTTGGTTATAAACCTGTCGCATACACTCGCTTTATTGCTGACAGGGAGTATACAAACCCGGTATATAAGCATGCATACCAAGTATTGACAAAACAGTGTCAATTGAATGAAAAGGTCACGATGAAAAAGTATGTTGAAATAGTCAGATATTGCTGGCTTGTTCGGGGCATATTGCCAGGTTGCTTTTACAGAATATTCGACTCTAGTGGCCATATTCATATCATTGTTGACGGAGACCTTTGTCAAAGTTTCACTCCATGACCTTTCCCTCCGGAGAAGGGAGGTGATGATCTCATTCCATGGAGATGTATTGTTGCTGTAGATGACGCTATGCAAATATTAACCATTTGATTTGTTCATGCTTGTATATGATGCATTAAAGTCTCATTTTTAACTATCCATAAAAAGAGCCATACACAAATTGTCCCTCATTATTTAAAATTCAAATGATTTGTTATGCACCCTTTTGTATTTAAAAAATACTTACACTGAGGCGTGATACAAACTTATTAAGCGTCAGTTTAGTGATGTTTTCCAATCCAGTTTCGTGTCTTTGAAAGAGCCTTGTAAGTAACTGTGATTATACTTTACATTGTTATTTTTGTATAAGGTGATGTAATTTTATAATATGATATGTGTTAGTTTTGTTTTGCTTGCTGATAGTTTACTTTTTAAAATGGTTATTTATATTGTATTTTTATTATTCCATATACAAATATAACTTTAAAGAAAGGTTACGCTACCTGTATACTCAGTTTATTTTTTAAAATGTTTATTTATATTGTATTGTTATTATTCCATATACAAATATTACTTTAAAGAAAGGTTACGCTACCTGTATACTATATATGTCCCTAGCTACCGTCAATTAAATGGATACATCACATAAAATTGAAAACGAATGCATAAATACTAGTCATGTTTGAAATATTGAATATCAACCGAAAATTATGCCATGTTGGTGACCACAGTGTTCATATTTTTTAATATTTAATATCATGTTCTATGTTCTGTACTGTATTGTTTTGGCAATTAGTCGATTGTCTTATAAATATATGTACATGTATATTCTATATTTTCTCGGAACGACACACCATTTTCAAGATTCATTCTTTCTTTCCAATAGAAATCATGAGTTATTATAGTTTTCAGAGAGAGAGAAGCAAGCGTGTTCTTGTTTATGTTTGTAAGATTTATTAAGGCAAATGCATCAATTCCATGTAGTAGGGTATTATTTTCGAGGGTGAGATTTAATTTGCTATGTAAGTTTAACGTGTGTACTATTGCTGTCCGTTCATATAATGCGATACACAAACACAGATACAAGGCAAAGACATTCAAACAAACAATTCAATAGTGGCATTGTACTCTTTATATTCAGGCATGTAACGATGTTAAGGGGGCCTCGTGTCATGTCTCGTTTGAGAAAATTGAAGGGTGGGTTTGAATAGGTATGTGACAGGGGCACAGTTTCCTTATTGAATACTGTTTACTCACCGGTCATATGACAGGTATCATGCACTGTATACAACACAATACGAAAAACGAAAAATACGAGAGAGCATGCGACACAGCAGCATATCAACAGACAACAAGAGACAAGAGAAAACCGCCACCATTCTTTTTATGTAAAATACGGGATGAAAAATCGCCAGGTGCGCGCCACTTGCCTAGCTGATTTTTACCCAACATATCTAATATATGATTATTTACCTTCATAAGGAAGTATAAATTTAACAGTCATACTTAAATACAACATTATTTTATTTTTACACTTTATATACGCGTACTCTGTTTATGGGTTGCACTCTGGGAAGAGGAGATTTACCCACGTGTGTGCACTTATTTGTCTTCCACAGATGAATGGAAGTGTGTTGTTGTATGCGTGCTTGCCCCCTTACGTCGTAGTCGGTAGCTGATAACAGCTATAAATAGGGTCTCGCGGAACCCTTATTTTGGTAACTAGAGCGTTTTATTAAAGTTCATCTATAGTGGTCTTCCGGCCTATTGATATTCGTATTGGGGTAAGAGTACGTGTTTTCATTTAAATTTGACATCACTAAATTTGTTTACACATAGGTAACTTTGTTTGCACAAATATTCATACAAATAATTGACGTTACCCTTTTGTTAAATATAACACATACACAAACAACAACTCTCAATAACTGACTTGTATCTTAAAGCACCAAACTTTGGTGGCAACCCATAATTGGTTTTTGAAATCCGAAGTACTTACTTTTGGAACGAACTTTGCCGTCAACCAGACTTTGGTACTGAACACCGTTCATTGTGTTCTATATTTGTTGTTGGTGATCATAAAATAAAAGTGTTACACAATCCTTTTCATCATCTTCCGTTTTATCCCTATCTTCCTCACCATCATCAGACGAAGAAAATCAACACTATCATTAACAACAACAAAAACACCACCTCACCATCATGTTCTTTTATCATAATCAACAACACTATACGCCATTACATCTATCGTCTTCGTCATCAAGATTGTATGGTCATAAAAATCTATACCGTCTTCATGTAATTATCACATTGTACGCGATATATACGTCATCATTATACGTTTACTTTGGTATTAATCACAGTTTCTAAGGAATAATTCAGTACCCAGACGTGACTATTCCTGATATGTTCATATCAAAACGAATGGGCATTGACCGATGATTGCAATATTGATAACCTGGTTATGAGTAAAAGGCTTCTGATTATGCTGTTGATGAATGAGTAAAAAGGTTCCTGATTATGCTGTTGATAATAACGATGGTGATGTTTGATCAGTTTTCGACGGAGGTTGTTTCCAAACGCCGTAAGCTTCTACGATGAGGAAATGATCAAGCGATCGTTGATGTTATTGCTAGTGTAAACAAGGAAACGTCGCAGACGGATGATGCTCCCCAAAGGTTTTTTGTCACAATATTGCACTACATATTCAGATAAAAGGAAGCGTCTTGAGGGGCATAACTCTGGACAAAATAATACGATGGATGGTTTAGCAACTTAAAAATTTCAAAGGGCCATAACTCTCTAAATAAATCATCTAACCAGAACCCACTAATAACATGCGCATCTCCTCAAGGTAGTTAAGCTTCCCATAAAGCTTCATTGAATTCCAGTCAGTAGTTGGGGAGAAATAGCCCGGACAAGTATTGCACTATATGTACAGTTTATATAAATTTTCAAAGGGCCATAACTCTGTGAACAAGAGCACCGCATAGCGGGTGCCAGCGCTCAGCTGTGGGTGCTTGGATTTTGTTTCTTTGACCTTGAAGGTCATCATTGACCTTGACCTTTGTACCACCCTTAATGTGCAGGTCGATGAGATACACATGAAAAACCATAAAAAAACAACAAAAAATTTACCTTTGACCTTGAAGGATGACCTTGACCTTTCACCACTCATAATGTGCAGCTCCATGAGATACAAATGCATGCCAAATATAAAGTTGCTATCTTCAATATTGCAAAAGTTATGACCAATGTGCTTGGATTTATTTTTTTTAACTTTGACCTTGAAGGTCATCATTTACCTTGACCTTTTCACCACTCCAAATGTGCAGGTCGATGAGATACACATGAAAAACCAACAAAAAATGTCTTTGACCTTGAAGGATGACCTTGACCTTTCATCACTCAAAATGTGCAGCTCTATGAGATACACATGCATGCCAAATATCAAGTTGCTATCTTCAATATTGCAAAAGTTATGGCCAATGTGCTTGGATTTGGGTTTTTTACCTGNATCTCAGATGAATTTTATATCACGTGTGCACTTATATATGAGGGCATAAGATGTCAAGTAGATAAATGGAATGATGCGTTTCTTGGGAAATAATGTTCAGGGGTTATTTGTATGCTGTCTGTTTTTAATACTTTGGTACAACATATAAATTACTCAAGTAGAACTTCAAATAAAAACGTGTTGAATAGATTTACTGAAACCATTCGCTGTGTTTCTGACAAATTATTTTCTTAAACAAGTGCTTATAAAAGACATCATTGTTTCAATTAAAATAGCAGTTTAAAGAATGCAGAATGGTTTGATCACGGGTTCGATAATGCACGAAATTTGTACCACGACGCGTAACCTATTTTTAACAAAAGAAAAACAGTTATTAACTGAGAAAGTTTAGGTACAAGTAAGAGATAGTATAAGGACTTAATCCGTACGACGAAACCTGTTGCTACAGGCAAAAAATGCTAGAGAAGTTTTTTTTAAACCTTAGTAGCAATTTGTCTGATTTTTCTCATAATGAAGCACACGTTTTTATTTAAATAATGATTTGAACTTTCATACATAGGTGCTGTTAATTATGTAAATAGTGGGATTACTTTAATAAATTGCTTTTTAAAATAAGTTACCACGAATTTAAACAAGCGCATTGAAACTTTTCGCAATTAAATCACTGTTATTTCGGATGCGCAGTTCGGCTCTATGAAAGTTGAGTCAACTATTGATGCTATTTATATATTGATGTCGATTGTGCAAACTTATTTAAATGAAAAAATAAACGTCTGTATGTTATATACGTCGATATATTTACATGTTTGGTATTATATACAGCAATGCATTATCGTTGAAACTGTTTAAGTCTAGTATACATGGTAAATTGCTTAGAATAGTGAAGGATGTCTATGCGAATGTAGAGCCACGTGTTCAATCATGTTCATCTTATTCCGAGTATTTTAGTTAGGCGGGCAGTCTGAGACAAGTGGAAGTTACGTCGCCGATGTTGTGTTCTTTATATGTTGAAGACCTTGCACTATGAGATAACATTAACGCTGGCTTGAGAACAGATAATATTGTGTAGATTTATTATTGGCTATTCTTTGCAAGTCACCTGCTGACGTCTTATCACATTAAGGTAAATGATATGTATACTGCAATTCTTGGGGGCTAAATGTTGAGACTGTAAAAACGAAAATAATGGTATTTCAAAAGAGAGTATGATTAAAAGAAAAAACGAAAAATGGGCATACAATGGTATTGATATTGCAGTTGTTGATAACTTTAACTATTTAGGCACATTATTGAATTATACTGGAAGTTTTAAATTAAGCCAAGAACATTTTGTTTGATATTTTAAAACAGTCCTTCAAGCCATGAATACATAAAAAATACCATGATTTTGACATAAAGGCAAAACTATTATGTCAGTTGTTTGACTCCTGTGTTTGTTCTTTATCAAATAATGCTTCAGAAGTATTGGGTTTTAAAAAGTCAGATGATATTGAACGCATATATTATATATAAAACTTTCGCATACGCTTGCTTCAGGTTAAAATAAATACATGTAATGTTGCTGTTTACGAATAATTGGGTAGATATTCATTGTATTAAAATAGGTTTGTAAAAATTATTAAATATTGGATGGAAATTCTAAACAATGAAAATATTATGCAAATTGTTTACAAACACGCTTTACACAATCTTAATACAGGTTATACCAATTGGGCCACGATTGTCAAGATCATGTTAAGTATTTATGGATTTGCTTATGTATTTGAAAATCCACGTTGCGCAAGTAAATATTTATGTTTGAGAGCTCAAATGAAGACTTGTTGAGTATCCAAACTTTTACTTTTTACGACAGAAACACAGAAGTCTTGCGATTTTGCGTATTTGAATACGCATGACTTTGCAGTCTACAATACAGCAGTCGTAAGTAGTGCACATCTTAATGTTGAATACGCTTTTCTACTCCAATCGATTTTTTTATCGATTCGATATGTTACTTTTGATTTCTTACGCTATATGCATTTTACTTCACAACACATACGATGTCAAAGAGAGTTTGATACGTTTTTAAGCGAGGAGCTCGCAAAGAAAATGTTAATGACATTTATCTTAAATGTGAATGGATGCTCTTACCGTACTCGAGCATTAAAAATGATAAGAGGATAAGACGGCTAACACTCAATTCTAAAATAAATCTTCAATTAATAATACCAAAGACCCTCATATAGCAGACGAAAGATATATTCATAAACTAAATCAACGGCATTGTGTTTATTTTTCTACTCGTTACAACCGAATAACATTTCATTATAGAAAGCTTCTAGAAACGTCAAATACTCCTAAGTATTTCCATAGCAACGTGCCGCTAAATTAGCTTAATTGAGTTCAACGCCCACATTATATCTATCTGTATAAAAACGGCATGATAAAAATGAAAGCAGTGACAGCAAGGCGCGATAAAAGCAAAAGAGATTGCTGTTATAATACACACATATGTGAAATGTTAAAGCTGACAAAATATTTATAAATTAAATTATTTAGAAGTCTAACGGTAAAAAAGCGAACGCATTTTCTTGCAAAATCATGCTGTAATAATACACACATATGTGTAATGTTAAAGTTGACGAAATATTGATAAATTGAATGATTTAAAAGTCTAATGTTAAAAGAGAGAACAAATTTTTCTTGCAAAATCATACCATATAAATTGTATTTGAACAGTTCAATCCCAGAACGAGTGTAGTCGATTCAACCTCGGATAGCCAAGTAGCAGCAGTAGCATGAGGTTTGTAACGCTGTTGCTTGCATTCGGTACGTTGAGACGGTCGATCTGCCAGAGCGACAAGACTGACAAATGTTGTCCTAGTAAGTTGTGTACATATCCTACTAAGTTTTATCTTAAATTTGTTAAAAATATTAGTTGGGAAATATGGTCTATTTTGTCTTGTGTAAAAAAACAATTTTACATGGATACAAGTGAAAATGTACATGAATTTCAGTAAAGCTTTGCCTATTTTTATTTTTATTTTTTTATACAAACTATTTTGTCAATGCATTATCCGTGTTTTGAAGGTTAAACAATTTTAAGGTGATATGCGTACAATTCATTTATTTTATCATGTTGCCATGCGAAAGTTATATTTTAGGAAAAAAGTAGTTCTCAACAGCAAATTTAATAATGGCTTGGGTATATGGGCAGTACCAGAACAAGTTTGTAAAGTTGTATACTTCATTGTTACGAAATGTACATAAGTTGGCAAACATTTCAATCTTGAACATAAGAGATCTTGTTCCCAAGATTTTGTAGATTATTCTACACTGAAACCATCGGATATTATAAGGAAATAAGTAGTTGTAACGTGCTTTTGGGAAATATGCCTGTTCATCAACTAGCCCAGAGAATGGAGTTTAGAGTATCGTATAATGTCATCAATTCTTTTCTAACCTTTTCAAGTCGTTACGATGTCCGACATGCCTATCACAATTCATGTTTCTGTATAAATAATTCATCGTGCAAAAGCTTTATCTTTGTGTGTACACATTTAAACATCAGTAACATTAATACACATTTGACTATTCATTGAAAAGTAAATTTATATTTTGACTCAACTTGTAAGTAAAGGTTCTGATATAACCGCGTACTTCCGAGCCTAAATGTGAAAGAGCAATTACTATTCGTATAAAAAAAGGCATCGTAAGTAAAAGAATTTGTTCGGGGTTATTTGTTTCATATTTTAAGGACATGTTTGGCTAAGCCTGATAGTTTTGAATAACGGGGCGAAAGCGTTTAAAAAAATACAAAAACAGTAATTCGCATAAGGGTTCGATTCTTGGATGTCTGGGTCCGTATTTACCAACCAATTATGAGACTAAAGAATAAAATATAGACTTAGAAGCACGAACGATACGTCCAGCGTTTGAATATATACAGGTTATCACTGATAATGATGACATCAAGAAAATGTTCTACATGAAGAATGATATAGATAGAGGTGGTTAATGTCAAGTTTGACTCAAATAAAAGGCAATTCTTGAATATTCCAATTTAAAGAATATTCTTTACTTTTAGACTTAAGTCTGAGAATTATTTGGTGAATACGGGCCCTGGATTCAGAGGCTGTCACCTTTACAACTCAGTCATACAAAGTGCGATATTTAGGCCTGCACTTATTTAGTGTATGTGAGCAATCCATGTGCTGAAAACAAATTGAAATGAAAATAACAGAGGCACTTGAAACTATTCCATAATTAAGCACGAGTAACTCTTTTTATCAATAACAAATGAATACATGTTCCAAAAGGAAAGAACGAGTATGATATGCATATGGTTATTAAAGTCTGGTGTATACAATGATGGTTTATTTTTAAAATCGCTAACAAAAATAGCGTAATGTTCATTTTGTTTTCCATTCTTTAAAAATGATCCTTAATCAACAATTTCTTTGTTTAATGCAATTTTTCATTTCACGTTCACAGATCATTCTTAGTATAGTTATGTGTCACATTGTTAACAATACTACTAGTTGAATGTACCGAGTACCCCAGTTTATTTATTTTATACGTACGCATTCTTCGATGTAATTTAAAGTCTACATACTTAGCTAGAACTTATGCTATTCTGAAAACTTGAAACCGCGTGGTCAAATCCGTTCCAATACACTTACAGACGAAAAAATGCATTTTCACGAACACCTGCTGCGATGTCTCTCTACATATTGATGACGTCACGATGAGATGCATAATGGCGATGACACAACCACAAGACAGCACGTGTATGCTCGCTGCGAGAAAGTCGTTTTTTTATGATCGACAAATGCCCGCAAGATGTCAAAGACACGGTTTGTAATAATTGTGAGCCGTTTAGACTTTGCCCATGTTTGTTTTCCGGTGTTTTTTTTCGTCTCTGGCATTTTTAAACCAACACATTCTCGTTTTCCGTTTTGCTTTCGCCCCGTGTCTTTTAAATGTCGACTTTTTTTACTCCAAAAATATGTTTAATTGTTTGCAGTAAACTTGCACAAGGCTTTCGCTTTATTACATGGCAACGGGCTTTAAAGGGCAGTTGAAATCAAATCCATGTTGTCTAATCTGTTAGGGCGTTCAATAAGCACTTTTTAATCTATGTTGGATTTGAATTAAAAACAATATCTTCCCGTCAAGCACATCCTTAATTTCTTTTTAGCATCAGCCTGGACTTATTTTGTATTTGACTTTTGTATTTGAAAAATGTTATGGTCGGCATTGTGTTAACATTTCAGTTAAGATTTGTGAGGCACGTCCATGAATTTATTTTAACATACGAATCGGATACCTTGTCTATGTCGAGGAATTATTTATATTTGAGACATAAAGCTATTTATCGAAGTAACATGCGGTGTCTTTCCAAACTATTTTAGGTCAGATGTGTATAAAAGTATGGACCCCACATGATCAATACAACACCATATATTGGTGCGGAAGATACCGAGACATTCGTTGCTAAAGACTGACCCTTCCCAATCAAACAATGTCATACAACATCATGTTTGCTTTGACTTAATTTGGATTTAGAATAATTCAAACCCATGACAGATATTAGCAGATATTACCGTTTCGTCTACAATTAACACCGCTTGCTTAAACATTTTTATATACTTGAATAGTGGCTCCTTATAAATAATTCCATACCGACTCCGTTGGCGTTTGACTGGTCTTTTGTTTTATAGATTCGACTATTGTCGCGTTCTAGACATATTGGCATTTTTTGTTACACCAAAATATAAATACAGAGGAATTTTCTAAAGAAATAATACATATCATTTTTTTTATAAATATGATGACAGCAATCATAATCATCTTCGAGTTTTGTGTTAAATTTATTTTCGACGTGTCTTGGGACAATACACATGTGTGTAGTGTTTAATAGATCAGCATGTGCCTTCACCCAATGAAGTCATTATAAAACAAATCTTATGTTGGCGGAAAATTCTTGAGAAGTCTGGGGTTCCCGTGTCACGCCTCATATATGTTTTAAGTGAATAGTATATATTTTTCTCTCAAGGATGGGGAGACGGCGTTAGAACATGTGACCTTAGCTGACCTAGTTCCAGTTTGATCACCGAGCCGACGTCGAATATACAGGTCGCAATACGTCAGCAAGTGTCACAATGTCTCTGACGGCCAGACGTGGTCAATTGCAATATCATGTCAATTACTTGAAGCAGACAGATCCATGTTCGATTCCATCGATACTCCTTTTCTCGCTAGCACCAATAGAAACTGTGATGCCATCTTTGTGTATAGAGGCGACTTAAATGATTTTGAACCTTTGTTTTGTTTCGACACCACAAACAATACCCTTACAGGATCTTGTGCGTTTTCGGAACGCTTTAACCACTAAGACAATAGAGCGCACTGCGAACAAAGCCCAATAACACGTTTGGTGCATTTAAGAACATTGCATGTACCCGATGCGGCAATAATGTCAAAATGGAAGTTTCCACGTTTGCATGTCCAGACATCAAATCAACAGTTTCAAGATTTCCTATCACCAGTCATCTGGTAGGTCTGGTAGGAGACTTTCCCAAGCCACAACAAGACAAAGAAGATGATGACACACCGGTTTGCATACGTAATAAAAATGTAAGATCATTATATTTTAGTGTAATATTTAATTTTCAGATATTGTGTGTGTTTTTTTTAGGAAATAATTTGGAAGATTTCTTCTTCCAATCTGAACCAATCCCCCCCCCCCCAGTATTACCCAATAAAAACTAAGTTTTAAGCGGGAGTGGGTAAATAGAGGCATTATAACGATTACTTGGTTCGATGGATGGTTAGCTGGTTTCGTATAAATGCTCGCCCTACTAACTACATGTAATTTTTCTTTCGAGAAAAAAAATAAATATTTCTAACGCATCATATTCAAAAGGAGCAATAGTGAATGACATCTTATTGTTCACGATCACATTCAAACTTGCGTTTGGTGTCTATCTTGCTTATATGTTGCAATGTTTGTTCGATTTATACAGCAAGAAATCAACCAAAGCTGAATGCTAAATGTAAAACGAATTTAACATGTATACTAAATATATATTTAAAATTTATATATGCTGTGCCAATTATGTCAATGTCAATAAAGCAGACAGATTAATATATTGTTGGATTGCACATTTCAGTGTTTTGACAGAACTTGAACCCATACAAAAAAACTAAAATGCTAACAAATAAAACGCTTATATAAATAAGAGAATGTGTGTATATGCTAGAACTGTAAAGTACATTTAAAAACCGAGACACGGTGTATATATAATGTTCCTTTTATCATAACTGACAACCATCAAAAACTGTATTGACGTTTAAAGTACTTTACTGTTTTAATTTACTCATTTTCAGGGTTCCACAAAATGGAAGCTCGTGATGTGTCCCTTTGGATTCGATAGGTATGATTGAGTTTGCCAAATTCATAACAACATTAAGTTTGGTAGAGTCAACTTGGTTTTGGTTCTGAAACTTCAAGCAGTACACGTGGATGAAAACTTTATTGAACATATCGTAACACAAACAGAACAAAATATTAAATTCCCAAGCTTTCTAAACAACAATTGGATTGACACTTGGTATTCATTTGCAGCATTTCTTTCAACGAGAGATAATACAAACAACAATGATAGAAATGTCTCGTTGCATGTTGTCGTCTCATTTAATACACAGTTTAAAGAACTTAACTATTCGAATCTGATATTTGACATAACACAGCTTCTGACGAAACCGTTGGTGATGCATGATGCGAATGGTAAAGCCCAAGTTTTCCATTACTCATTGTATCCGTTTGATAGTTGGCAATTTAAAAGTAACAGAAACAATCTTAACATTCCCGCATGGTGCCCAACAGAAGTACATGATTCCCTCTGTTGTAGAAATCCATATCTGGACACTTACTCGGATTTATATGGAAACGGTGGACTCGCACAACTCCTTAGTCGACTAATGTTTTTTCCGAAGCTGGCGCTTTGCGATCAGATTGACTTAGACGAGTCTGAGATCAGCATTCTTGCTGCTACTCCTGCTCCAAAGGTCGCTATTTTGGTCGGCGACACAGTGCTTTCCACTCACGAATTTCAAAAAACCATCGCCGCAAATGGGCATATCACGTACCGAGTGTGCATCAGTGACGCTTCCTCTCTCATATATCATGATTCGCCATCAATGTCGAACGATGTTCCTAATATGTGCTTTATTGGGTGTGTACGTATGTTGTTGTTTTTATTGGGTATACCATGCTCTAACATACTTGACGTAGGTTAAAATTGAGGCAAGCTTGGAAACAAAAAATCAATTCATTGTGGAAATGAAAAGACAGGAATGTGAAAACATAGAACATTTGGTTGAGTTTATATGCAATTTATAAATGTCTATTGCATCAGAATGAGTGAAAAAAAAAACAGTATATCAATGCGGAACGACAAAACCTCATTTCAAATATTGAAATTAACTCTTAACATGAACGATCAGTCGCTATCAGCTTACTACATTTATAAGTCTAGTGGGAATGTTATATATACAATAAACATACATGTCGTGAAACTTATGCTTAGTTTTTTTTCCAATGATGTCGTTTAATTATGTAATTGCATTTGTTAACTGCCAAATTAAATTGTCATTTGTGTATGCGACATAGATCAAGTAGATTGTTTATATGTAAAAACTGTTTAGTTATTGTTGTTCAACATGAGCTGATTTTAATTGAATGTAGTTCATACTTCGTTTTTTATACATTTAGATGGATAATTTGAAACGTTATTTCTGATACAACCAAACTACAACGCAACTAAATATGAACAATATTTCACGGGTAAATTATCAACTAAATATGTTTTATACAACATGTTTATACCATTGGTTTAAAGATAAATTGTCTGTTGTACAATTACAGTGAGTATAATATTCAACATTGGCTGATACTTTGTTAATATGTTAACATGAAATTCGAAAGAAACTTTACCATTACATTTTATAAAATTATTTAGATGTATAATTCTGTTTCTGAAGTTTTAAAATACATTTTTTATACAGCACATACCAACTACAATTAACTCACAACTAAATGACACTTGGAAGCGTAAAACCACACTGAGTATAGTTTCATTAGTGTTTTTGTATCAAGATCGATGCACTGAAATACAAAACATCCTCTGTAGAACTAATTAGTAAGGGTCATATTGTGTACAAATTTTAATCTCCCGATGACTTTTTCTTGAAAGGGCGTTCATAGGAAAGTAGCATATTCCATTCAATATAAGGAAATGAACAACACCAGCGCTAATGGATACAATAATTGGAGATATTAATTAATTTGCGTGAAAGTTAATATAATCGGATACTGAACAAATATGACTTAAACGTGTCTGCAAATATAGTATAATCACGGTATATTAGGTACCAGTTAGCGATACCACAAGATAACTCATTTATTGTTACTTGCAGGTTTGTTTTACAACTTTTTTACAACAGAGTTCTTACATTAAATAGTCAATCAATTATCAAACGTGATCAGCATATGTGTGCATGTTTGCATGCCTGGGTTTTGATTAAAACACAATGTTTTTTATGGGTTGGGTTTATATCATAAACAAAAGACATACAGTCCATGAGCATACATAGGACAATTGGATTACAGCATTTAGAATCTATTTAACAATACCATAAAAAATCGAAGAATCTACAAGATAGCGAGAAGTCAAGTTTGAGTAATAAATTATACACAATTAATCATAATACTATTTATACAGGTGTCTTTGACCAAATGCTTGATGTACAAACATGTCTTAGTTAAGTTGGTACTTATATTATCAAATTGAATTATTTCAATAAACTTTATCATGTTTGGTCTTTTCCAGTAATAGTTATTTATATACAATTTTCTTATATCATCATTTTAGAAATATTCTTGTAAAAAAAAATATATGAATCCTCCAGAAAATTGCAATGTTGACTTTTTCTTTCTTGTGATTAAAAATTATGTTTTAAGATATTTGATAAGGCATGGTCCTGCTTTGTAGACGAACTCTCTTACATCATGGACACGGAAAAAGCATAATTGAGTAATTTCAAGGCCTTCGTCTGTTGTATTGATAATACACAAAGCCCTGAGGCTAATAGTAAGATATTTACAACAGACACAATTTATAATGTTTCACAATATTGTTTATCTGTATTAGTATGCAAACAACAAAACAAATGCATGCACACAAGTAAAAACTAGACACAAGACCAACCATATGCTCAAGAGATGGACAATCCCAATGTCACGTTGGGATTGTCCATCTCTTGAGCATGGTTACCACACTTCTTTTCTTCATATAATAAATTCTCACCACACTGTTGATAGTAACAAATTATGTTTGTCATATAATATATTCTTGCCACAATGTTGATATTCAAAACATTAAAGAAGCACCTTCATTACATGACATTGTTTCTGTAAAAATATTGTGAACCTTAAAAGGTCCGTACAATGACTGAATGAGGCTCCTTCTTGGAAAACTCGGCTTAATGCATGTGTGTAAAGTGTCGTCCTGCACAGCTAATCTGTCCGCTTACACTGGAAGTTTGTTAAGAAGACAAACCCTTTAAAAAAAAAGTTTCATAATAGCTGAAAAATAAATGCGGACTGAACAGGCTAATCTGGGACGTCTCTTTATGCACATAGATGGAGCTCAAGTTCCCAGAACACGGCTAAAATAAACCGCCATATTGTCCTTTTTTAAGAAGCACAAGACCCCTTCCTTCTGGTGTCCAGTCTATGACATATGCTAAGCAACTAGTTCAATGCAGGTTCATATTCTTCACAAAGTACTGCTCAACCAGATGTTCACAATATGTTGTCCTAGGCCGTTACTCCCAAAACACTGCGAACAGAAATTGAATATATTCATAATATGCTGTCGGGTCACGTGGCCTGTTCAGAGACAGTAACTTGCACAACGCTACCCCATAAGACAAGGACATATAATGAATATATTGATTAACAAGAATATTGAAGATATTGATTAAACATCCTCAGTAGTAAGTAGCTCCTTAGACAAGAACATTGAAGATATTGATTAAACATCCTCAGTAGTAAGTAGCTCCATTAGACAAGAACATTGAAGATATTGATTAAACATCCTCAGTCATGAGTAGCTCCATTAGACAAGAACATTGAAGATATTGATTAAACATCTTCAGTCGTAAGTAGCTCCATTAGACAAGAACATTGAAGATATTGATTAAACATCCTCAGTCGTAAGTAGCTCCATTAGACAAGAACATTGAAGATATTGATCAAACATTCTCAGTCGTAAGTAGCTCCATTAGACAAGATCGTGAAGATATTGATTAAACATTCTCAGCAGTCGTAGGTAGCTCCATTAGACAGGAACGTTGAATATATTGATTAAACATTCTCAGTCGTAAGTAGCTCCGTAAGACACGAACATTGAATATATTGATTGCCAAGAATATTGAAGATATTGATTAAACATCCTCAGTCATTATTAGCCCCATCAGACAAGAACATTGAATATATTGATTAAACATTTTCAGTGGTAAATAGCTCTAAAAGACAAGACCGTTGAAAATATTAATTACACATTTTCTGTCGTATGTATCTCCATTAGACAAGAACATTGAAGATAGTGATTAAACATCCTCAGTCGTAAGTAGTTCCATAAGAAAGAACATTGAAGATAATGATTAAACATTATCGGTAGTAAGTAGCTTCATAAGACAAGAACATTGAAGATATTGATTAAACATCCTCAGTCATGAGTAGCTCTATTAGACAAGAACATTTAAGATATTGATTAAACATCCTCAGTCATGAGTAGCTCTATTAGACAAGAACATTTAAGATATTGATTAAACATCCTCAGTCATGAGTAGCTCTATTAGACAAGAACATTTAAGATATTGATTAAACATCCTCAGTCATGAGTAGCTCCATTAGACAAGAATATTGAAGATATTGATTGAACATCCTCAGTCGTAAGTAGCTCCATTAGATAAGAACATTGAAGATAGTGATTAAACATCCTCAGTCGGAAGTAGCTCCATAAGACAAGAACATTAAAGATAATGATTAAACATCCTCAGTCGTAAGTAGCTCCATAAGACAGGACATTGAAGATATTGATTAACAAGAACATTGAAGATAGTGATTAAACGTCCTCAGTCATAAGTAACTACATTAAACAAGAACATTAAAGATATTGATTAAACATTCTCAGTCGTAAGTAGCTCCATAAGACAAGAACATTGAAGATATTGATTTAACATTCTAAGTCGTAAGTAGCTCCATAAGACAAGAACATTAAATATATTGATTGACAATAACATTGAAGATTTTGATTAAACATCCTCAGTCGTATGAAGCTCCATTAGACAAGAACATTGAAGGTATTGATTTAACATCCTCAGTCGTAAGTAGCTCCAAAAGACAAGAACATTAAAGATATTGATTAAACATTCTCAGTCGTAAGTAGCTCCATAAGACAAGAACATTGAAGATATTGATTTAACATTTTAAGTCGTAAGTAGCTCCATAAAACAAGAACATTGAATATATTGATTGACAAGAACATTGAATATATTAATTAAACAACCTCATTCTAAAGTATTTCAATTAGACATCTAAACCCAACCACCCACCCACCCATCCATCCATCCATCTATGTATTTATTTATTTATTTTTAATTATTTATTTAATATCGCGCTTAGGTTAAATGGTTCTCGATAAGGCATAGATTAAATATTCAGAGAACAACGTTGCATTACTCGTGTTGCAATAATGACGTGTTTACAAAATATGTTTAATGTTTGCCTACAATTGCTCTCTGACATCCATGGCAAAACCTAAATGTGTGTAAATGACACATTTTGTTCGACTTGGAACTTATTATTTATGCTGTATAACTTTACATTCTTGAAAAAGAAAATATTCATTTTTACATTGATATCAGGTTTGCATAATCTTAAATAACGGAAAGGCTATACTTTTTTTTGGAAATTCGGCAGTTTTTAAATGGCCTTGTAATAATTCGAATTGCTCGTCTCTATCCTGTTATACTGCTATATATTTTCTTTCGGGCACATTTATTGCCTTCGCTTTATATTCAACTCTCTTCAACGAAGGTACTATTTGCGAATCGGTTAAAAATTGCCAGTCACCGGCAAGACTATAAAGAAGTAAAAGATGGTATGTAATGGTCTTAATTGTCTGACACTTGCTTTGATACATAATTTACATGATAAACAAGCATTTCCAACTTTTTGGAAAAGCTTGATGTATGTACATATTTAATTTAAGATGGCCTTATTTTGGCATAAGGATTTTCGGCGAGATTAGATTTAGTCCTAGCTGAAATAATTCGCGTTCAGAATAAATCTGAACGCTGAAACTCCGGTCTGTAAAATCCATAACGAAAAATAAATACAATACTACTATGGGAATTACAGTATGTACAAGTGTTTATATCTAAAATCTACCCGTTGTTTGAAAAATATGAACTTAAATCACAAAAATTACCCGTATTTCATTCGAAATCATAGACATGGAACGATCGTTTTCTCAAAGGCAACCATTTGGGCATTTTAAATCTAATTATTTAGTTACGATGGGATCGATGATCTGTACCATAGTTATTTTATACCTATTACTTTTGGGGTAATCAACTACTATTAACATTGTTAAAGGTAGTTAAAAACATTCTTTCGCTTCCTCGTCTTCTTATGATTATTATTTTCAATTTGATTTCTTACTGTTTTTCGCATATTGCACACTTAATTTTTTGTTCGAGCTCAGTTACAAACATAGTTGAATTTAACCTCCACCAAGGGACATAACATGAACCTTTGCTACAAGGATTTAAAGTAGATGAAACAAACTCAAAATATAGTTTATTAACAGTTAAATTTCGATATATTTTGCTTAAAATATACTTATTAGGCAAATTTCTTTGATAATAGTCACACATATGTGTGTATTTAAATTCAGGAGTGATGCGATCGAAATTCGTGTCGGAACTCTCGCTATTAAAANTTAGCTGCGTGACCTAATTACAGCTTCACTAAGAAAATTTGCAGCGAATTAAGTCGAGATATAACACGAATTTTAATATGAAATAAACGCTTATCACTTTCTTGCTGATATACAACATGTAGCTGGAAAGTGAATGGCATTTAAACAATTAAAACAAGTAATAAAGGGCATAAAACAGCGAAAAGTACCTGTCTTGGCATGGATGCCGCCATCTTGTTTGTCACATGATTACCCCCTCTGACACTAGACGGCAGTATCCTTCATCAAAATAATTTATTGTGGGACTGAATTAAGAAATTATCTTATCTCAATGCCACCCATGCTGTTTTGGCCATATATGATTGCATGCATATTAGAAGATTATAAATTTTGTGAATACACTGCTGAATTGTATTATAATAATTATAATACTATGTAGCAGGGTATTCACAATCACAGGGTTGTTCAATCTTTAAGTATTGAAATCCTACAAAAAAGGAACACAATTGTAGACTTGTCATTAAGGGTTTGTGAAAGTTTTGGAGATTTTTTTCCTAATAAATATTATAATTGGTATTTGGGAAAACATGGCTGCAAATAATACATTCAAAATACTATGTGGAAAATACAAACGGTCACCATTCTTGATTTACTTTCATTTCTGATTGCACAACAGGCACTTTTGTATTAAAACTTCTAAATTTCTACTTGTGTTAAAACTAAATATAATCACTGATACTAGTTGAAACTGGCAAAAGTTTGGAAGTTTGAAAGCTTTAGTACCCTACTTTATATCATGGAATGAAAACAGACATAACAAATAAAGTGCATTACATTACATGAATGATAATTGCTCTTAAAATAAAACATCATTACAAATTTAGGTCTTCCCACTATTAACAGTTAAAAATTTATCACAACACACAATTTAAATTTCATTTAAAAAAAAAACGAAACAGTAGGGGATGCAGATTAAGGGGAATGGCAGGGGTATCCCTTCCATTTTTATGCCGCAACCTTTAAAAATATGCCCCTATTTTTTCCCCTTTTTCACGTGTTAATGTGGTAAATACAGACATACTGAGCTTGTTTGTATTTGCTATTGGTTGATGTTATAGATTACTAAGCAGAACTACTTGATATTAACATCAAATAAAATAATTAAATAACATGGCTCATGGAATATATCACACTTAGGTCGAGTGGAAAATATCTGCAACTTAAATGATGAAAATATTCATGCTTAAGGGGTGTTGCGGCAGTTTATTTAACCGAGAATATATTTATGGCAACACCGATGCTATTATCACAACCCAATAGTTTTGTTATCAGAATCATCACACATTTATGACAGAGTAGGTTCATAATAGGTACTCAGTGGTACGATTCCAGGTGCGGTAAACTTTTTTTATTCTTTTTATACGCCCGTATAAAATACGGGACGTATTATGTGAAACCCCTTGGCGGGCGGGCGGCGGGCGGGGGGCGGAAGGCATCACTTTGTCCGGACTCTAATTCAAATTGTATTCATCCGATCTTCACCAAACTTGGTCAGCAGTTGCATCTAGTTGATATCTAGGCCAAGTTCGAATATGGGTCATGCCGGGTCAAAAACTAGGTCATAGGGTCAATAAGTGCATTTTCAAAGGGGCCACTTTGTCCGGACTCTATTTCAAATTGTATTCATCCGATCTTCACCAAACTTGGTCAGCAGTTGCATCTAGTTGATATATAGGCCAAGTTCGAATATGGGTCATGCCGGGTCAAAAACTAGGTCATAGGGTCAATTAGTGCATTTTCAACGGCGCCACTGTGTCCGGACT